>PVJH01019615.1:0-29195 GCA_004026705.1 Nesogale talazaci
GGCAAGAAGCTAGGTCCCAGTTCCAGCCCCTGCGGGCTCAGGCACTATCCGATCGCCACACTATACCAAAGCAGGGCGCAGGGTAAAAGCAGGAAGGGAAAAGGATCTGGGGAGGAGAATTGCGCGAAGCTGATTAGGCTGAATTCCAGGCCCTACACGTTCAGGGACTGTGGGATCACCGCGCTATTCCAAAGCAGGGCACAGGGTAAAAGCAGGGAGGGAAAAATGCTGGAAGGGGAGAATGGCGCGAGGCTGATCGGCCAAATTCCAGGCCCTATGTGTTCAGGGACTGTCCGATCGCCACGCTATACCAAAGCAGGGCGCAGGGTAAAAGCAGGGAGGGACGAGGGCCAGGGGGAGGGAGATAGCGCGAGGCTGATCGGCCGAATTCCAGGCCCTACACTTTCAGGGACTGTCGGATCACCGCGCTATACCGAAGCAGGACGCAGAGCAAAAGCAGGGAGGACCAGGGGGAGGGAAATGGCGCGAAGCTGACCGGCCGAATTCCAGGCCCTCCGCGTTCCGGGGCTGTCCGATCACCACGCTGTACCAAAGCAGGGCACAGAGTAAAAAGCAGGGAGGGAAAAGATCCAGGGGGAGGGAAATGGCGCAAAGTTGATAGGGCTGAATTCCAGGCCCTCCGCGTTCAGGGACTGTCCCATCACCACGCTGTACCAAAGCCGGGCGCAGGGTAAAGGCAGGAAGGGGGGAGGGCCAGGGGAAGGAAAATGGCGTGAAGTTGATAGGGCTGAATCCCAGGCCCTACGCGGTCAGGGACTGTCCGATTACCCGCTCAACACAGGTCTGCTATCCCAGAGTGCCCGCAGAGGAAAAGGGAGAGAGGAAAGTTAAGGGTAAAGTAGGATGGCGCGCAGTCCCTCCGAACCGCGCGGGCCGAAAAGGCACCACCGGTTCGAGTACGATCCGAGTCGATTGCCCGCCACACAGGGCGGCGCACGCTCTCCCACAGGGAGAAGCAGGCCCCTATCCCTTCCCACGCCCCACAGGGGCAGCTCCCGGCAAGGTAAAGAGCCCGACTACCTGGCCTTCCCCAGGACCCAGGCCGGGGCAGGGTGCGGCGCAGGGAGATGGCGGCTCCCTCTGAATGGGACCTCAGTCATGGCGGGAGCCGGGCCCGCCAACCAGGCAGGGAGCAAGTCCGGCCGCGCGGGTGCTGGAGGCGGCCCTGGCACCGGTGCTGGGTGCCCCAGCCCAGGCAGCCAAAGCTATCACTGTTTGGGGTCTGGATGGTTGCAGGGAGGGAGCCGAGCGCAGTCGCTGCTTGCCCCTGCACGGAGGGACGGTGGGAGACGAGCGGCTCCTCCACGTGGGAGTGGTGAGTGGGCCTCTGCTATGTCGTAATTGGAAATTGTCCTAGTACGCCCCACAGCCTGGCCGTCCTGTTCCTGGGCTGCGGTCAGGCAAGACGGTGGACTGGGGGAGTCACAGTCCGATGGGGAGCGACACTAAGGTCTCGCCGCCGCGGAAAATCTCCGAGATAGAGACTTAGCTCCCTGAGCTCAAGAAAAAAGCGGAGTGGGGCAGGGTCCCCTCCTGGGTTGGGAGGCCCACTTGTAGGGACCTTTCCACTCACCAGAACTCTTCCCCTTGACCCTCCAGACACCAAACTCACCGGAGCTCCAGGTACGGGCTGCTTACCTCGGCGCCATCTTGACCCGGAATCCATAATATTTTTTAAATAAGTGTATGTACATAGATGTATTCCCTTGTCATTATATATAAATGTGTTTACATATACACATGCCTGTATTTAGACCTCTATAAATGTCCTTTGCCTCCTAGTTCCTTCCTCAATTTCCTTTTACTTTACTGCTGTCATGTAAACACTATCATGTTTGGCCTTCACTTGGTTTTGGTAATTGCTCTTGACTACATGGTCCTTGATTGTGCCCCACCAAGCATCGTATATCCTCCTGGTCACCAATTCTGGATCACTTATTCTTCCCTGGTCCCTGGTTTGTTGGTACTCTCCTCCTTTCCCCCCACCTCCCTGATCATGCAAGTTCTTGAGATACCAACAGTAACATACGAAACACACAGCATAGTAAGGCTTCTTTCTGTGCACCTGATACTATCTGTCATATAATATCCTGCCATGAGCAGTGATGAGTATCCAGGTGGATGGGCACTGCTGGGTTTATGCATGGCTATCCAGACAATGATAGATTAGGCAAGGAGCAGGATTTTAAGTCTTGTGTACCCTTTGGTCTCCTGAACATCAGTAAATGCTTACCAAAGAGATACCACAAGTCACTGAATCAGAGAAGGAGGTATATCCCAACTCCGAGCAAGGGGTGGTGAAACTGTCTAAGACAAGAAGATATTCTTCTAAAAAAGATTTTGAGGTTCTATTCCTCATCGCCATTCTATCAGGATCCATCTCTTCTGTCCCAGATGAGAAGAGTCGGTACTGATCTCTGGTTCTGGTAGTGACCTGGTTCTGGTCTGAGTGGCTGAACCACTACATGGTTGGTGTGGATCGTTAGTCCTTTGGACGCACTTCTTCGCTGAGTCTTTGGTTTCCTTTGTTTCTTTTGTTCCTGACGACCAGGCACTGGTAGTTGCAGCTCCAAAGGCTGTAATGGTCTTCCCTTTTAAGCGCCACTCCATGTGATCCTTCCATGCCTTCCAATGCGTGGATGTCCCCTATGGTATTCTACACACTAACTGCTCAACCTTTCTTTCGATCTATGGTGACAAGGAGCTCATTACAGTCCACAATGGTAACCCTTATCTGTCACAACACCTAGAGATCTTTTTCTCCTGCTGATCCCAAACTCCGCCTCCAAATCCTCCCTCCCGACTCTTAGCAGCCCTCCAAGGATTTCATGGCAGGTGCCACCTCTAGTCTTTCCTTCTCAAGAACAAGACCTAGTCACCTGCAGTCCCCTGCCTGATGCTGTCTGGAGACCCTTCCTCTTCTGGCTGCTCCCTTTGTCTCGAAGCAGAAGCAGGACTCCTCAACAGGGCGGCCTCGGTGCTTCAGCTCTGCACTCTTGCCCCTGGCTTGGTGACGGAGAGCATCGTTGACCGAGCAGTCGGTACGAACCTTTCAGCATATATCTGCCTGTCAGACATATGAGCTTGACCTTCCTTCTCCTCGCCCCTGTGAAAATTCTTCCCACCTGGCCTGAGCCCTGGAGCCAATCCCAGCCCACGCTCATTGTTTGGGACTGACCAACAAATGTTTGGGGTACCAATAGATGCATGTAGCTGCAACCCCCCCACTGCAGCCTGTGTTTTAAAAGACCCCTGGAGTCCTGGGGCTCTCCATTTCAACTCAGGGAGTCATGAGGGGATGCTGAGCTCTTATGCCTTGCTCTATCTGTCTGTGTCTGTCTATCTGTCTCTGGCCCTCTTCCGGGGTTCAGCTTTCTCTTCTGAGCAGCCCTCCCTCCGCGCCCCCCCCCCACCCCGTCCCTTTGTCGACACTTGATCATTTACATCAAGTTGACATTCGCAGAGTTTACTCAGGGGTCTGTAATTGTATTCTTTCCCTGGTTCTGCATTGCCAAGCATAAAAATGGAATCTTATCATCCCTGACCAATTTTTAATGTACAAAATGATTTGGCTGAGGTTCAAAGAGAGGCACAATTGAAATCAGGTGAATGATACATGTAGTTTTTTCCGTTCCTACGTGCTTAGATTTGATTTCTCTCCCCTGGCATGGCAGGGACGATGGAGGAGATGATTTCTGCCAGTTGTGGAGGTGCATTCGTGTGCTGGGAGGGTGTGGATCTGCAGACCTCAGGCAAATGCCGAGATGTATGTGCATGCGTGTTTGCTCCCTTATACATCACCCCCCCCCACTTCACATGTGCGCACCTATTTAAACATAGCAAACAAATATAATTATATTGTTTGCAATTTTATTGATGGCAATCAAATTTGCAATGATCCTTAAAATGTATTCAAAACACCCAAAGAGCTGGAACAGCCCTGAGGCTAATGCCTTGGATTAATGGCTGGAATATTCAAATGCAGGCTGACACTCCTCTGCTAATTCAGAAAGGGCTCCCTGGAGTGGGGGGGGAAGCTGGGACTTTATGGCCCTGGCCTGAGTCACCCTGATGTTGCTGTGCGCCCCAAATTTTGTTCAGATTCCAAGGACACTACAGGACGGAGTAAAGCTGCCCGTGGGATTTCCAGGCTGGAGTCCATACAGGGGCCAGCGGTCGGCTCTCTTAGCCCTCAGAGCCAGTGGGTGCTTTCATCAGCATCCCAGTGCATAACTGCTGCCCCTTGGGGCTCCTTAAAATCATCTCAGTGGATCTCTGATGGAGTCACCCGCCACGTTTTGCTGGCCTTTTGCAGATGTCACTTTACAAGGGATAGGCATGAAAGGAAAGGTCTTAGGATACAAAACTGACCCCCCCATCCGAAATACGACCCCTTCAGGCTGTCTTACCCAGGAAAAAGACAGAGACACACGATCTGGATGAGGGAGATCATTAGCAGGGTCATCATGGCGTCCAAGAGAATACAGAGATCAGAGGCTGACGTGGGAGGACAGCAGAAAGAGTCCCAGTGGCAGGTGGGCCCAAGAAAGGGGTCTGGAACCATGACTGGGACAGTGCATTACGGCAGACACAGCGCTTACAAGATTGGCTCAGGGGTCTCGGACCAAGGGAGTCAGGTTGTGACTCAGGACTGAACCCTGGGCATTCTGCATGCCACTGTTCGCCAAGGCCTCATTCTGAGGCCTCAACTACTCAGAGGGAGGGGCCATCCCTTTCCCAACACACTCGGCTTGAAGGCAAGGCCATCCGTGCTCTTGCTGTTGCCAGGGGCCGTTCGGGGGGTTCTGACCCGTCGTGACCTTGTGCACAATGGAAGGGAACGCTGCCGGGCCCCGTGCCCCTCACACCTGTTCCTGCACTGGAGCCACTGGGACATTCCTTCTCCCTGAGGGCCTTCTTCTTTCTTGCTGCCCCTCGATTTTACAAGCTTTGGATCCTTCTTCTGGGATGGGTCTCTCCTGACACCTGCCCACGGACACGAGAAATGAAGTCTCCTCACCCCTGCCTCTCAGAGGACTCTCGGCTGAGACCAGAGAAGACCAGGAAACTCTTTATTTGTGTTTTACTGACTATGCCAAGGCATTTGACCGTATGGATCTTAACAAACTGTGGGAGCCTGGAGAAGACTGGGGACCCCAGAGCACTTCATTGTGCTCATGCAAACCTGTGCATGGGAGAAGAGGCAGTGGGCGAACAGAGCAAGGGGACACTGCCCGGGCTTACGATCAGGAGAGGGGTGCAGCAGCTATACTAAATCTATGTGCCGAGCAGGTCATCAGAGCCAGCGGATCCGATGGGTGGGAGGTGTCTTAGCCACCTGCTCTGCATAGATGAACAACAGTCGTGGGGCACTCGCTGATGAAGAGCCAGGATTGCAGCCTTCAGTGTGGAGAACGACACAAGGAAAAGAAGACCCAAGTCCTCGTGCCATTCATTCTGCTGGCAGACTGGTCAGAAAGAGTTCAGCGGAAGTTGAGTTGATGTGGAGGCTCATCGAGAGATGTAGGGTTTCTGTGGTGAACCACGTCCTTCCGCAAACTCAGGCCTTGGGGACTTAGACTCTAGAACAGCGGTTCTTAACCTTCCTCATGCCGCGGCCCCTTCACACAGTCCCTCATGTTGTGGTGACCCCCAACCATCACATTACTTTCATTGCTACTTCATCGTTGTCATTTTGCTACTGTTATGAATCGTCATGAGAGGCAGGATGTGTTTTCATGTTATACATTGAACGTAATTGAAGCATAGTGATTGATCACAAAACAACGTGTCATTCTATATTGTGAAATATTTATTTCTAATGACAAATCCATGAAATTTTGTCTTGAAGCATGGTGTCGCCTGGGTACCAGTCTTCATACCGCATCCTCGTATATGGGCGTGTCTGCATGTGGGCGGACCTGCCTGGAGATGGATAGAGGAGCGGTATCTTGGTTCCTAAGACCATGGGAGATGTATTTTCTGATCATCTTAGGCGACCCCTGTGAAAGGGTCGTTCGACCCCCAGGTGGAGAACCCCGACTCTAGAACAATGTCTTGCCAACTCATCTGTCCTCTAGGGGCCCTCATGAGTCCGAGTCGACTGGAGGGCAGTGGGTTTGATTTTTGGGGTACAAGTCCACCAGCCTCTAGTCCCTGTGCTTTACTTTGGTGGCGTGTTTGAACTGGGATGTCGAGAACTCTTACACTGAGATGTGAGGTGCTCCCTGGACCACGCCAGAGGACAGGTTCTATCGGGGCAGACTAGGAAGTAAGGCCTGGAGATTGACGTCTGAAGAGTACGGATCACAACAGAGCTCGAAGAAACGGACGTGGATGGTTAGCAGGGGCGGGGGCCAGGGATGGGGAAGGGGCAGCAGCGGCTGGAGAGTAGCCAGGCATCCACTTGGGGGAGAGGGAAAATGACACCCAACAGGAGGGAGCTGGCCAAAAATCGGGATGGCAAGACAGTGGGAGGCATGTTGAGTTCCTGAGTGTGGAAGTGATGATCTGCTCTATAAACCTTCCCCTAACTCTCAATAAAAAGTCAAAGAAAGAAAAAGGAAAAAAGGAGGTGGGACCATTGGTTAGACTGGGGATTAGTTTGAATGAGGATTAGTTGAAATGAGGATTACTTAGACTTGGGACTAGTTAGACTGGGGACTAGTTATAGTGGGGATTAGTTAGAATGAGGATTAGTTAGAAGGAGGATTAGTTAGACTGAGGATTAGTTAGAAGGAGGATTAGTTAGACTGAGGATTAGTTAGAACAGGACATGCATTTACTGTGGAGGAGGAGGAAGCGAGAGACGAGTTTGACACCGACCCTGTCTCCTATGTCTGCGCAGCTGCTGTCTGCGTGGGGGCTTGAACCATCTACCACTTTTTCCCTGGTGCCATACAATGTCCAGCCTCTGGTCTTCAGCTGTCAAATGACCCAGTAGATGTGACGGTGGACTGGAGTGTTCCCACGCTTGGGAAAATGGCGCTGGGCTGGGCAACAAGTAGTTGAACGTGGAGTCACCACGTTCCAGTGTCCGCTCCACAGGGAGGTTTACGTCAGTAAGAAGAAGATTTAAAAAAATCATTTTATTGGGGACTCTTGCAACTCTTATTACCATCCATCCATCATCCATCAGTTGGAAATGATTTCTCTGTGGGCAGAAGTGGTGTGTGACTCAGGGAATAGCTCAGATGGTGGCCACTGTGGCCTGACTTCCTGTATGGGCGCAGTCTCCACAGAGCCCGCTCAGGTGACTGTTGACATTTATCTCCATGGGTCTGGAGGGCTGAAGGCTCTGGTTTCTTGCCGGCTGCTGGCTCTAGACTGCGCTGGGCTCCTGAAGGCAGTGGGCAGTTCCTTGCCATGTGGGCTTCCTCAACATGACCCTCAAGCCAGTGTGGTACCACGTGCACCGATACTGAATGACCAGTGTTCCTTTATTTGAATGACTGGTCTATGGACAGCCTCAACATGAGCACAATCAAACGATCTGTAATTACTATCTGTTGAAAAGTTGATTCATAATCTTTTACAGTTCATGTGTTCTATGCCTCTGGATAGTCCAGAACACACAGGTAAGCCTCTTTCTGGTGTTCTCTGCTTTGAGCTGAGATCCATCTGACACCAGCAGTGAGATCCAAGATGCCACACCTCTTCTGAATGAAGTCTGAATTCCTGGAAGTCCTCGGTGGATCAGTAGCTGTGGCCATTTTAAAAATTATCTTCAGCAAAAATTTACTTGCCTGTGATATTAATGGAGCCACTTGATAATTCCCTCTTTCTGTCGGATTCTGTTTATTGATATGGCACAAACAGGGAGTGCTTCCAGTCAGTTGGCCAGGGAGCCGGCATATAAAATTTCTTGGCAAGATGAGTGAGTGCTTCCAGTGTGACATCTGTTTGCTGGAACATTTCAACTGGTATTCCATGAATTCCTGGAGCTTTTTGTGAGTGCTGTCATTGTAGGTTGGATTTCTTTCAACACCATCGGTTCTTGATCAGATGTCTCCTCCTGAAACGATTAAATGTCAACCCATTACTTCCGGTACAGCGACACTATCTATTGCTCCCATCCACTTGTGGTGCTTTGAGGATGAAAGTGCACCTGACCTAAGCCGTGATATTTCCAATTGACTCGTGTACCTCTGAAGGCTGGAAATTAAATCAGACAGACCCAAGAATAATCTGTGCATTTGAATGGTGGGCTGGCAAAGACCATTGAAAGTGCCACAGACTGCTGAAAGGACCCACAAGAAGCATGGCCAGTGCGCGCCTTAGAGGCCAGGGTGGCAAGAAGTCATCTTAACATACTTTGGACGTGCTCTCAGGAGAGACCAGTCTGTGGAGAAGGACATGGTGCGTGGTCAAGTGGAGGGGCCTCGAGGGAGAGGAAGACCCTCATTGAGACAGCTGACACAGGGGCTGCAGCGATGGGCCGGATGGAGCCCGGCCACACGTGTGAGGATGACACAACCCGGGCGTCGTTGCACACAGTGTCTCTTTGGGCTGGGACCTGCCGGATATCTCCTGAAAACAGCAGCAGCAGCAACAACAACAACAGCAACACTTTCAACTCAGAGCTTGATGTTTTCTTCAGTTCCTTCGGTCTAGAGACTGCTATTCTCACTCCAGGTCTGCGGCCGTTTCATCACAAACTTTCCTTCCCACCCGGGGAATCTGTTCAGCTTCTTTTTTCTTGGACACTTCTTCCATCTGCCTTGGCTACTCCACGGTCAAGAGCAAATTTCAGAATCTCATCTGACATCTACTCTGGCCCTTTCTCTCTTTGCAGTTGTTTTTATGACCCGCTGTTTTCTTCATGTCTGATGTCCGCCTGAAACCCAGCTGGTCTTCTGTCATTAGTGTCTTTTTTTTTTTTTTTAAAGATTTTTATAACTTCTGGTGGGATATTCTCAAGGTTGAACTTTGGCTCTTGGGGGTACATTTCATTTCTTCAGCTTCAATTCGAACGTACACACGAGCCATTGATGATCTGTGTGTCTGCTTTGCAGTCAGCCCCTCGTCTTGTTCTGAATGAGATCATTGTCTCCACAGGTGATTTGATTCCTGTGCATGCTGCCCAGGGAGGGTCCCAAGCATAGTTCTGCTTTATGCTTTTGAGAAAAACTCTTTGCCATGCACAAACCACTAGTCTTCCAAAATTCCATCACGCCATCTCTGCCCTCATCTCTGTGGCCTACTATGCCACAGTTCCTGGCCACTAGTCCTCTCTCCCCGTTTCCAAGTTCCTGGCCACTAGTCCTCTCTCCCCGTTTCCAACTTCCACATTCCACTTGCCAGTCATCATCATCCATGCATCTCAACTGCATGCTTGATTAATTCCGGACTGTAGAAGTTGATAAAAAATCTTCATTTTCTTCATGTTGGGCAATCGTGGGTGGTGCATATGTTTGAATAATAGTCACATTAACGTCTCTTCCTTGCAGGCATCTGCATATTATTCCATCATTGATCATGCTGTACTTTGGGGATAGACCTTGAAATACTTCTTTCTGACCACGAACGTGAGGCCATTCTTCAACTTGTGATTGTCAGCGTAGCAGACCATGTGATTGTTCCACTCAGAATGGCCACTGCTGGTGCATTTCAGCTCACTAACACATACGGGATTGATCTTCATGTATTTCATTATATTTTTGGCAGTTTTCAGTTTTCCTAGATTCATACTTCATACTTTCCACCTTCTGATTATTAATTGAGAGAGACAGCTGTTTCTTCTCATTTTGATTCATGCCACACGAGCAGATCAAGGTCCTGGAACTTGACTCCGTCTGTGTAAAGTCTTTCACAGTTGTATTTTGGTTAGATTGTTAGTGCTTTCTAATCTGAGGGGCTCCCACATATCAGACAACGTACCATTAGCTATTTAGATGTTTTTTTACTGGCCAGTGTTCTCAGAAGTAGAATTCCAGATCCTTCTTTCTAGTCCATCTTGGTCTGGATAGGTGGGATTTTAATATCTAGGTAGATTGTGTAAAATATAATCCTCATAAAAGTTGCAAGACTTAAAGATATGAGTTGTACCATTTTCACCATTTACAGAAATATTGAATGACCACCTGATGCAGGTCATTCTACTCTGTCCCGCTGGGTCCCCAGACTTGGAGTCCACCAGCTGGCACATGGCAATAACCACAATATGGGTTAACTCCTCCAGGTGCTAATAAATAGGCTCTGTGTCTGTGGACTCATGTCCTGCTGTGCTGTCTGGCTCTGCATCATGGGGGACTACATTTCCCAGGATCCCATGCTCTTTGAATGGCAGTTAGACTTTGCAAATGGGAAGCAATGGTCTAAGACTGCACAGTGAGAGGGAGGGACAAACCAGAGTACATTGATACATCTCTATCTACCAGGATTGCCTTCTGTGCCCACACTGTGATGCCCGGGGTCATGGTCCCAAAGTGCTCAAGCCTCCCACTGAAGTGTGACTGGAGGAAGAGTGGCTTTAAGGTCTGTTCAAAAGGAGAGTCCCCATCCAGGACAGATGATTCCTTTGGGACCAGTGATGAGAGTGGCGACACCAAAGGGGGAACAGATGATAAGGATCTGCATATAACCTCTTCTCTGGGGTACAGACAACAGGAAAGTGGGCGAAGGGAGACATCGGACAGTGGAAGATATGACAAAAGAATAATAATTTATAAATGATCAAGGGTTCATGAGGGAGGGGGCAGCAGGGAGGGAGTGGAAGAAAGAGGAATGAATACCAAGGGCTTAAGTAGAAAGCAAATGTTTTGAGAATGATGATAGCAACAAATGTACAAATGTGCTTTGCATACAATGGATGGATGTATGGATTGTGATAAGAATGTATGAGCTCCCAATAAAATGATTTTTTTTGTGTTCTTTTTTTTTTTGTGGGCATCACTCCCATCCCTGGTGGGAGTGGGAGGCCCAGCCTTGCTTCTGGAGAGCTGCTGCTGGATTTGAACCGCCAGCCCTGTGGACCGCAGTCCTGCACACAACCACTGCACCACCGGGGCTCAGCCCTAAAATGATTTTTTTCAAAAAAAACCAGAGTTCCCAGTGAGCAGGACTTTACTTGCAAACTGGAGGTGGTGGGTGGGGCACATCATGGTGGGGTGTGGAGAGATGATGAATGACCCCCAAGTCAGTAAAGGCCTATCTTTTGATGATTGACTGATTGTTGGGTGGGTGCTTAATCCATTTATTGAAATGTGTCTTTTCTGCCAGGTACTCCTCTAGGCCCTTGGGATGCACCCACCCTGACCACTTGTGGTTCAGGGGCAAAGTGCTGGGCTGCTGACCGAAAGAGCTGACATTGTGACGGCGCGACAGACACAAACGTTGGGAGATTTACATGTGCTGACGGAGGATTTCTGATGTGCAGGCGGCTGACCGAGGGCTGAGCTGCTCTTTATAGTACAGTTAGGGTGGCTGGGCTGGACCACGGATTTTTCCCTGTGTCTGTGAAGCTTGCTCCGAGAGCCAGCCTGTGGTGGACAGTGTCTGGTCCTAAGATCTTGGCCCCTTGATTAATTGATTGTACCCACTTTCTTCCCCCCACTGAGAATGACGTTCCCTCGTTCCCTCCGTCCTTCTGAAGTCTCAGATAGCAGCACCTCAGCAGGGACCAGGAGAGCGCAGGGGCCGGTGATGGTCCTCAGATCCCTTTTGCATGGCCGGCTGCCGAGTCTGCCCTGGGAAGGCAGGTTCCGGGGCACATGGCCACCCTCCCAGATGGTCTCATGGAAACTTGAAGGAAGCACATGCATTCAAGAAACTGCTGGCAACACCAGTCTCCCATCCGTGGATGGGAGAGTGGAGGCTGCTGGCTTTTCACATCTGAGTATTTTGCTTACTTTGGTGGGTTTGATCTCGGCGCCTGTTTTTGGTGGGCAGTCCTGCTAACACTGGGACTGGCTAGGAAAGGGCATTTGGTAGCAACCTAAAACCACACGGCGTTATCCCTCCCTTTCATACACCTTGGGGAGCACCCCGTGCCCCCCCTTGACACCCAGGCTGGAACCACGATGGACCCAAAATGGAGTGCCCCTGGCTGGTGGCTACTGGACCCCCTCAGAGGGAAAAGGGCCAACCAACTTCCCAACTGTCCACCCAGACCGCCATGGTCTGGGAGCTCGCGTTTGAAGCAACATCGTGTTTTAATCATTCCTTAGTAATTAACATTGTATTTCTGCTGATAAACCCCATCAATATGGTGATTTGATTAGCAAAACATAAAACTACTCATTAAACTCCAATTATGTTGCTCAGGTATAATTTGATTTTGATTGGTTGGAGAAATGCTGTTGTGGTCCTTGTCTTCTGTTTCTGCCTTCTTCCACTCCCTCTCCTCTCCCCTTCCTCCCAACCTTCCTCCCTCTCCAACTCCCTCCCTCCCTCCCTCCCTTCCTCGTCTGTACTGCATCCAGCGAGGCTGGTCCTGATGCCAGCTTCTCCCATGTCTACCAAGAACATGCAATAGCATTTCAGTACCAACTGGGTGGATGGCATGGATGGACTCTGCTTTCTGTGTTAAAGGAGCGTGTCTGATTTCTAAATTTTAAAAGTGAGAAAACAAGACCACGAACAAAACCCTTTTCATGATACACCCATCAGACGCAGGCTTACTGCAGAGGGAAGCGGCGTCCACTCAACAATCTACACAGGCTTCGTTGCACATCAGGGGTGGCTGTTCTGTCCCACGGAGCACCAGCTCTCAGCCCACTGCCCCGGGCACCTCCTGTCTTCACTCCTCCTTCCTTCCTAACCTTCTCAACTTGGTTTCTGGGGAAAGTCTGCCCTTTGCATCACACATGTTTGATTTTTCTAAGGTGCGTATACATCTTGGTATCCTTCCCGTCTTACCGACTGAACCCCCCTCTGTTGCTTGGTTGAAAATTGTGCTTGGCTCGAAAGTGAGTTCTTCTTCAGACTTCACTGGTGACTCAAACACCTCCAACCAAACTCACTGCCTCTGCGTCCACGCCGACTCACAGCGGCCCCCCAGGAGAGGGTAAAGCTGCCCTGTGGGTTTCTGGAATGGCCATTCTTTCCCAGAGCAGAGTACCTTACCTTTCTCCCAAGGAGCAGCACCTAGTGGTTCTGAACCGCTGACTTGTGAGGAGCAGACCAACCTGGAATCCACTCTGCCACCAGGACTCACAACATGTTGATGATGGGTAGACACTTATGTGGTAAGGCTCAAAGTGCAGGATAATCAGCAGCTCTCTCTCTCTCTCTCTCTCTCTCTCTCTCTCTCTCTCGGCTTCTTCTGTGGAGGAGACCAGATGCAGGCTGGGCCTTCAGTGACATCGCTGGTGTCCGAGCTCTGCTTTCCTCCTGCCCTCTTCTCTGCCCCCCTCCTTCCTCTTCCGCCTCCACCTGTGCCATCTTAAGCGTGATTTGGAGACACAGGCAACAGACACGACCCTCCTTCCCTCTCGTTCCTTCTCTTCCCTTCCTTCCTCCCTTGGATCTGAAGCAGATAAGGCAAACATATCTTAAGTCTGGATGATACACACTTGGGTATCTGTTATATTATTTTCTGTATGTTTGAAAAATTACATCCTTAGAGAAGCGGGGTACAGAAAGCCAAATATATTATGTTTCCCTTTTGAGGAAGCATATGTTAGTATAGATGCTGGAATACGTGTAAAAATTTTTGTTTTCTTGGTGAGATACACATGGAAGTGTTAGAGAAGTGTGGCTTGGGGAGAGACAGGCATGTAGGTTTGGGGAAAGAATGCGAGGCAGCTTATTGCACTGCATTTCATCCCTTTCTGTGTTCTTGAGACATTTTAAAGAGAGCGTGCTCTATTTTCCTCTTCTCTGCCCATTGTTCATCCATCCAACTCCCCATTCCTACACCCATTCAAACCAGACCAACCCATGGCGCCCGAGCAGATGCTGATGCACAGAGACCTTGTAGAACAGAGAGAAACGACCCACAGGACTTCTTTTTTTTTTTTCACTCACTTCTCTCTCTCTCTCTCTCTCTCTCTCTCTCGTATGCTTTCTGTCTTTTCTTCCTTTCCATTACTGTGGTTTGACTAAAAGTTTCCATAGCAAATGAGCTTTCCATATCCATGATAATTTCCAAAATGGCAGTCTATATGGAAACAGACTACCACATCTTTGTTCCATGAAGCAGTTGGTAGATTCAAACTGCCAGTCTTTTGGTTAGCAACTGAGTATTTTATTTTTGTATCATCCATCCATCCATCCCAATATCTATATCGAGCATGGGTCATCTGGATACTGGGAGTCTTTATGGATTAAGTTATAACCCCAGAAAATATGTGTTGTAATCCCTAGCTTCTACAACTATGGTTATAATCCCTTTGGGAATGAGCTGTATTTGTGATGTTAATGAGGAGGCTTAGTGTAAAGTGCATTTTAGTCAATCTCTTCTGAGGTATACAGCAATTATACAAGTGTGCCTAGATAGGGCTAAAATAGAGACTGAGACCCAGGGAGTTCTCCAGGGAACTGGAAAGCAGTAGCTGAAGAAGGGGAGAACTTTTCTCCCTAGCTGACCCAGAGAGAAAACTTTCCCCTAGAGATGGCACTCTAGACTCAGACTTCTAGTCTTGTAAACTGTAAGAAAGTAAATTTCTGCTTGCTAAAGCCAGTCACTTGTGGTATTTCTGGTACAGTATTAGCTAGCCAAGACAGAATTTGGTACCAGGAGTGGGGTGATGCTCTAAAGGTTAGATTTCCTTGTAAAGCTCCTTCATAGAATTGTGAATGGCAAAGGCAATTCTGGCGACAGTCTTTATTGTCTTAGAGACTTTACACATGCTTCAGGTGTGGCTTTTGCCTGTGATTGAGAAATGCAGGAAAGGTAATGCTTTTTGTGCAGTGGCAAAGAACTTGTTTGAACTAAAGTTCAAATGGTTGTGGAAAGTAGAACTTCTAAGTGTCAAACTTGAATGTCCGGTTGATGAGATTTGTCAGCAAGATCTTAAAAAAGGTGAGTAGTCCCCCCTGGATGCTTATAGTAAAATTCAAGAAAAAGGAGATGGACTTCTAGATGAACTGTAAAAAATGAAACAAAACAAAGATTTGGAAAATTCTTGGTATTAAAGACACATGTCCTAGAATGTTCTCCAAGAGTGTGGCTGCACAATCTTTTGTTAAAGAGGTTAATTATATGATTGACAGAGCTAATCAACCGCTATGGCAGAAGACCTACCAACTTAGGCAGAAGAAAAAGAAAGGTCATCTCCTTGCAAGTCTACAGTCAGTAAACAGGCCAAAGGAGCCATACTTGTCCTTCACGGGAAGAAAAGAGCTAACCCCAGAACAGCCCTGAGATGAAAGAATTGTGGAAGGTTCATGAGCAGTGGATCTTTCTGGTTCTCAAAGGATGGACCATGACCTCTATGGTATCAAAGTGTGGGGCCATGTCTTCTTCAGGAGTGAGTTCTTCAGCAAGTTAGTGTGGAGCTGCCAGTCAGTGTAGACAAGAGGATGGAACCACTACTCAAAGCTGAGGGTGTGGGGCAGAAGAACGGGACCTGGCGGGAATGATGCATAGGGCTGCCACCCAGATGAACTTGGAGAATGAGACTGCTCAATGTTGAGAGGGCAGAGTTGCTTTCCAAAGCTCACTTCCATGAAGTGGACTTAGACTCGTAGTGACCCAATAGGGCAGAGCAGAACTGCTACTTTGGGTTTCTGAGTCTTTACAGAAGCAGTCAGCCTTATCTTTCTCCTGCAGAGTAGCTGGTGGGTTCCAAACCTGGTGGGACCTTCTGACCTTCCAACAAGTAGGAGCTCGTTACCTACTCCACCAGAGGCTTGGAGTCACGGTCAGGTGGGCCTGAAAGTCAAACAGAAGCCCAGGTCTGAGGGTCCACCACTCACTCAGAATTCAAATATCTAGAGTCTGGAGAGCAGTGATATTCCCTACATGATCTCAGAGAAGAGACGATGGTTCTTTAAGCCTGGCAAGATAATGTAATTTGTTCTGCTAAATTTTTGGATTTGCTTGGTGCCTGCTATTTCTCACTCCCCACCAAATCATTTTACTGGGGGCTCTTACAGCTGTTATCACAATCCATACATACATCCATTGTGCCAACCACATTTGTGTACATATGTTGCCATCATGATTTTCTACATTTTCTTTCGACTCGAGCCCTTGCTTGCTATTTCTTTCCCCCAAATTGCTCCCCTTGGCCATTGATGTGCCAGCCTGGTGCCTGTTCCACAATTGCTTTTTGGAATCAGATCATTTGTATTCTAGACTTCACAGGTTCATGGGTTTGGGAGCTACATAATTTCATGTCAACTTGATAACATAAGTGTCAGGGTGGAGCCTAGCCTGACGATGCCTTCTTATGGGAGTGAGCTTCTCATGTGGATTCTGGGGACGTCACTCGTCTTCCCTGGAGGTGGGCTGCACTCTCCCCCTGCCTCACCTTCCTGTGGACAAGCAATGTGGCCCCACACACAGGCCTGAGTGAGCGGAGACCTGTGCCAGCCCCGTTCCACTGCCATTGGGTCCCCAAGACTTTCTGCCCACTGACCTGTGGTCTTTTTGCTCTCTGTATGATTGCATGTAGCTATGTGAACGTGAAGTGAGATTTAGGGACTAGTTTCAGTCTTCAGGGCTAATATCAGATTTATGGACTTGATCTGGACTAAACTGGGCTGGGATGTTTTCAGGATATTCAACTACCCTTCTACAGAAAGCCCTTTCTTTTACATATACAAGTGTCTCTGTATTTGATCCTCTCATCAGGCTGGACTAATACAACGGCCGAAGAGGAATTTTGCCCGAGCATGGAATATGCCTAGTGTCTCACTCATATTTGATTTAAATGATTTAGATTATGAGGTTTTGGACTTAGTGTTGACTTGAAACTTTGGGGATGGTGTGAATGTGTTTCAGATGCTGAGAGGATAGGAATTTGGGGAAACTGAAAATTTTAAGGGAGGAAACTTATCAATGGAATTGTGTTCCTCTGAAAATACGTGTTGCAAATTCTAATCTGTCTACCTGTGGTTATAATCCCATTTGGGAATGGCTTGCCTTGTTATCTTAATGAGTTCGGATTAGTGTAATGTGTGTCTTGAATCAATCTCCTCTGAGAGATAAAGAAGATTAAACCAGCAAGCAGAGCAGAGATCGGGAGGGCAGAGACTGAGCCACAGGGAGCGCCAAGAGACCAGGAAGCCGAGGCCGAGGAGACAAGGACCTTCTCCCAGACCAGCACACAGCGAGAACCTTCCCCCAGAGCTGGCACCTGATTTTGAACTTCTAGCCCAAAGGCTGTAAGAAAATAGATTTCTGTTTGTCAATGCCACCCCTCGTGGTATTTGTAACAGCAACATGAGCTCCCTAAGGCAGGAAGGTCTGTAAGCCCTTGTACTTTCCTTCCTTAAAATTCTCCACTCCAAGGCCTCCTCACTGGTTCTGAGTCAATGACCGCAGGCCGGTCGAACCAACCCCCTGCTCCCGGGGTCCGCCAACACAGTGCTGTGGGGAGAGGCGTCTCTGCTGCTTGACCCTCCGTCTTCGGGGCTAGGAGCACCCTGGAAGAGAGCCATCCGGTCTTCATGTTTGGGGGTGATAGGCTCAGTGAGCTTGGGTGGGCGGGAGGTCACTTGGAGCAGTCCTTTGAAAGTCCCTCGTGGGACATGGAGCTGCCCCTCTGCCATGACCCCAGAGGGAAAGTTCCCTTCCCACCTCCACCCCAAGAAACTGGGTGAAGATAGAGAACAGGCAGGGGTGACCTCTTTTTCTGGGGGTCCCTGGGGATGAACTCTCTTGTCTACCTTGGGGAGGGTGGCGGCGGTGAGGGACTGGTGTGGCACCCATGGACTCTGTGTTCAAGAGTTGAGCCCAACCTTCCAACCATCATTACCAGGGTCCCAGACCTCCAGACTGACCCACCCGTCAGGTGAGGGCCATCAGGGACACCTCTCAGGCATCTGTTTCCTTGGAGAACAGAGCACATGTCCTTTGTCGTCACATTCTTGATGCACCAGGTGAAACAAACCTATGTGCTGCTGTTGTGTCCTTTCCAACTCCTCCTGCCCCGACACCCAGCCCAATGACAACGACACCCTCCCCGCCACCCTGTACCTCCCTCACCATTGTCTTAGGGTGCAGCTCCTGCATCCACCCAGCCCCTTGAGGGTCTTCCGAGGTTTGCTGCTCCTCTCCTTTACCAAGCGTGCCGCCCTGACCCAGGGACCAGTCTCTCCTGGCAGCGCATTCACAGCACGGGAGGTGGAGTCCTGCATCCTCAATTCTAGGGCCCTCTGGTTTGCTCAGTCTTCTGGCTGCCCACGATGTGTTCAGGGATCTTCTCCAGCACTGGGACCCAAGGGCATCCTTCTTGTTTTGTCTTCCCCACTCATTGTCCAGGTGCCTGTGACAGGTAGCTTTGTGGTGCCAACATGGCCAATGAACACATGGAAGGTTAATTGAAGGGCAGAGAGAGAACTGGCTTGGTGAACCTTGTCTTTCTTTCTCTTGCTCTTGGGTCTTCAGACCATTGTAAAGCTGGCTGCCTTGCTTGCCCTGTGCTTCGATTTGCAAGCTACAGTACCCGTGGGACACCTAATCCATGGACTGTGTCGTTGCTATGCTGAGGTTCCTTCAAGTCCTGCTTCGCCACGCTCCTGGAATATGCACCTCTTGAGCTGGGGACTGTAGGGCCCTGTCATCTGGCTGACTGTTGGTGACTTGCCTGTTTGCTGCCTGTGGCCGGATAGCCTGAATAGCTCTACAGAGGACTACTCCATGGCCCTCAAGAATCAAAAGATTCCCAATGTATGAGCTATCTCACATAAGTGAGTTGCACCAAGCCATTCATACTGTTTTATAGGTTAATTGTTTATTTCTTATGTCAGATATCTTTATATATAGAATTAGTGTCCTGGTTTTGTTTCTCTAAAGAACACTGTCTAACACAGTGCCCATGCAGAGGAGGTGATGAAAACACGATTGCTTGGGTCAGACACACGACACACCTTAGTCCTCAGAGGGACATGTTTGCCCCCGAACACTTGGGAGAGATTTTTTTTCTTATACCACAGTCCATTTGCCCAGTTCGATCTGTCATTTCATTGCCTGCCGGTTGTGTCCAAGGGTGTCGATTGTGGGTCTGGGTCTAATCCCCTCACAAGCTCAATCGGGACTCCTAATGACGAGCTCTCAAACATTCAGAATCATCAAGAACAGGGACTACTTGCTCTGGGCTGAGGGTTCCCCAGGAAGGAAAGATGCCTGCAGGTAAAAGCTGGATTCTGGGCCTGTCTGGCCCTGTGACAGTGGGGTTTTGTGTCACCTTGACTCCACCTGTAGGAAGATAAAGGTGGAGTCCAGTGGTCCGTCAGGTTGCAGCCTGAGGACAACTCCTTCGGTGTGTGTGTGTGTGGGGGGGGTGGGGGGGTCCACTTGATGTCCAGGAGACTCTGTAGAGCCCGGGTTTTCTCTCTTCCCCTCCCTGCAGCCCCGCACCCTGCATCTGGCTTCCACATGAAGGACTGCTGACCCTGAGAACTGTTGGTGGTCTGCCATGTTCCCTGCCTTAGAGCCATGTGACTCTGCCTCCCCCAGCTTCTGACGCCGGGTCCGCCGGTTGGTCAGCTGCTCAAGAAATGGGAGGGCCTCCAGCTCAGCATCTGATCCAGCGCTGACAGTGGACGGGGCTGGCTCCTCTGCAGTGGGATGGGCCATTTCCTTGTTAAGCACTTCTTCCTTGAACCAGAGCTCCTTCTTATGAAGATGTGATTGTCACTGGCTTTCTTTCTCTAGAAAGCCCAGCCTGACACGGTGTCGTCGAGTCCAGCCACATCCATCATCACTGTCAGGGACCATCAGGGGGGTTCCCAGCCAGAAGGACCAGGGCCCCGTTCCTGTGCCTGAGCCCACTGTGGCAACCGCTGTGTCCTTGAGGGACTCCTCCTCCTTATCACTCCTCTCCACTCTACCAAACACGATGCCCTTCTGATCCCCTGTCCAAGTCTCACCACCTGAGCCTCTGGCCATACTTCTTCCAAGATGGGTTGTGAAGGAATATGGCAGAAGGAAACACTGTCCAGTTGTGCAGCCATGTGGCTTCTTGATCTCTGCAGTAGGCCTTCTGAACTGGCCAGGTGCGAGGGCAGAAGGACAAACTTAACTCCGACGACCTTCCGTGGTAGCCCAACCCTGACCTTGGTTCCTTTTCGTCCCAGCTGATGGCAACCCCCGAAGTGTCCACATGGAACAGAGCTCTGTCGGGCTGATGACTGGGTGCAAGGTGAACAGCCTGGCTTTGGGTGGGCTTGCACCCCCCAACCTTTGGGTTAGCAGCCAAGTACGGAACCATCGAGAGCACCTATTGATCCGTTCCAGAATGCAGCACGTCAATCAGCCCATTCTTCCAGACGTGGCTTGGCAGCTCCCCTCAGCCTCAGCCTTCTGCCTTCCACCTCAGCTCCTTTCCTAGTTGGTCTTGGGGCCAGGAGGGCAGTCTCGGCCTTGGCAGGGCCTTGGCAGATGCAGGCCCTGAGGATGTCATCTGCTCCATCTGAGGCTGATGGGCTTTGGTCAGGACCCAGTGTCCTGTGAACCGAAGACTCTACCCCCCCTTCTGCTCTTTCTGGAATGACAGGTGCCTCTGAGAGTCTGCCTCAACCGTCCCAGAGGCCACTGCAGGTTCAGAGCACACCCACTGAGTCCCGTCACCTCCTGTCCTTCAGCGCCAGCACTCTTCAGCACAGCCTTGGTAACATGAACCTCACTGGGTTCAGCCCAGGCCTAATCTGCTGTGCAGCTTCACATGGTTTCTCGTGCTTCCCTTGTTCCCTGGTCCCCACCCCTGTCAGGGATGGTCAACTTGTCATGAGGTTTTGATGCTGCAGACAGGTGCTGTGGGTTGGGAGAGAGCGATGCCGGCCAGATGAGGAAGCAAAGGCAAGCCACTATCTATAATCCATCAGCAACTAGGTTTGGGGTTTTGATTTTCTTGGCTCCCCGCTCAGTCATGGAGGGGCCCTGGTGGCATAGCGGTTATGACATGTTGGGCTAAGATCCGCACGGACGGTCGGCGATCATTCCAAACCACCAGCTGCTGCTCTCAGAGAGACTGGGGTTCCGACTCTGGCCAATGATGGCAGTCTTGGAAACCCACAGAGGGTCGCTGTGAGTCAGCATGGACACGCTGGCCACCGGACGGACAGCCTCAGGAACCGCGTGGGCTGCCATGGGAAAACCAAGGCCCAGGTGAGGAAGTCCCTGGATGTGGAGGCCCTCACCCCCTTCGTGGCGCAGTTCAGAGCAATCTCTCTCTCTCTCTCTCTCACTCCTGCCTTGGCTCACTGCTAACCACTGTTAACTATTTGTGTGCATCCTCCTCGGCCGTCCCCGGACCCCCAGAGCACACCCACAGGAATGCATGAATCTGTAATTGAAAACAAACACCATGACCAGATGCATTCTGCTCTGCACCCTGCACCCCCTGCCCCGCCACTTAATAATGTATTAGAGTAAAAAATGACCTTTTAAAGCATATCACCTGCAAAGAATTAACAAATAAACACGGTGTGTGAACCCGCTCGGGACTAACTTCTTCTGCTAGACAGTACGTACGCACCCTGGCTCGTGGGATGTTCGGATCTCTCTGTCTGGGGCCTCGGCGTGCAGCGGTTCAGGGTCCGCCTGTGATGCGCACGGTCGGTGGTTCAAAACCACCAGCAGGTCCTGGGGAGAAGACTGGCCTTTCAACTCCCACCATCAGTGACCGCAACCGCAGGGCCTGCTATGAGGAGCATGGACTCGATGGCCCGAGCGCTGCAGTGTCCGGCTGCTGACTGTTGAACCCCCCGGCCCCGCCCCCGCCACGCTTCAGGAGGAAGATGAGGCTGTCTGCTCCCAAGGCCATGAATCCTGGAAACCTGATGGGGCGGCTCTGTGCTGCCCTCTAGGGCTCACTGGAGTTAGAACTGACAGGAAAAGCAGGGATTTTTAGCAACGGGCCGGGCCGAGAGTCTGGCAGAAACATCTGATGACTCAAGGTAAGAGGACATTCACCCCAATGCTGTCTGGCGAAGACGACTCACCAGACACACCCGCAGGCAGTTCTCTGCTCACCACCCTTTGCTGCGGCTTGGTGACCTTGACCTGATCTGCCGCGGGGGCTTTGAGGGAGACACAGTGAAACACCGGCAGGTATTTCACCTCATTCTCCCGCACACCTGGGCCGAGGTGATGGGGGCTGGTGGGCGATGGAGGAGGACTGTGCTTCTGCCACTAGCCCAGTCAGAACAAGTGAAATGTGGGTTGACTTCCAGACGTGCTGAGGGGTCTGTCCTCTCATGAGTCCACAACAGCTCCACCTTGACTGTATATTGGCAGCATGATTTTAAGAGGTGTTTATTTTGCTGTGGCAGTGGAGAATATACACACCAGATACAAAGCCTTCTACATGGCTCATTGAGTTACTGGTTAGGTAGCCAGACAGGGACAGGGTGCTGTCCCTGCCATGTCTGTGAGCTTGGGAAGGAAACCAGGAGTGCAATTGGTACCTATGAAGCTCTCCAAATTGGACAGACTCAAATCCAAGCCCCCAGCCAGCTGCGAGGTACACCTGGGCGGTCCAGACGAGGCCGACCCAGCACATCAGCCAGGTGGGCTAACCACAGCCACGGGGGTCCAACAATACCACTAACCAGGCCTCCTGAGATGGAGGTTTGAAGTACCTTGGCAGTGGGAAGGTCACTCTGTTTTGCCCCTGCTCCTAATCAGTGGCCGGTGGGGAGGGGTGGCCTCTTCTCACTTCCTCTTCTCACTTACGCATGCGTGCCACCCTCTCTGCCTCAGGCCCCCACATGCGGGTGCGCTGCCCACCATCCGGATCCAGCTGTGCTGTGAACTTGGCGCGCTTCCCTGAAAGAGTGTGAACGCTTTTGAGACTCGAAAGCCCAAAGCTTGTTCCATCGTCCTTCATAACCACCCCCTTGGATTACCAACTGACTTGGAGTGAATTCTTTCTCGTGCAAAGCCAAGACCCGAGGTATGACCCACTCCAGAACCTGCACCGCTCCGGTTACTGGGCTGTTTCTTTAAGGCCTTCAGGCCCCGGTCTTTGACTCTTGCTGAGGGGTCAAGTCTCTGCCCTCTGTTGGAACATGGGTCAGCCTGGGGCGGTTTGGGCCTGTAGAATCCTGGCAGGAGCCTTGCTGTGCTTTTAAGAGAGTCACATTTCCACAGGGTCTTTTGGATCCCTGGACTGATTTGTCAGAAGTCAGGCGAACCTGAGCAGACCAGGAAGAGAGACCCTGAATTCTAAGGGGAGGGTGAGGGAGGCGTTAAACCATCTAGCTCCCCAGCCAGGGCACCGACTGGCATGTGAACGAGGCCATCTTGAACCTCCTGTGCCAGTGCAGATGTCAGCTCAGAGTCTACCTGTGTGGACACCTGTGTGGCCGGATCGGGGAGCAGCCTGAGTCTGGCCCGCAGAAGGTGGTGGCATTTGCCCAGGCCTGGAGGCAGGGGCATGCTTTGAAGGGCGCACAGCAGCTCCTCAGTGCCATGCTGGGGGTGTGGTTTGAATGGTGAGTCCCCAAAGATGTCCAAGGAATCCGGGTGACACACATACATGGCTGTGATCCATTGCTGACGCACATGTTGGTGGCTCAGATCCACACAGTGATTTCGGGGAAGACAAAACCTGGGGAACTGCTTCTGAGACGATGTCAGCTGTCAACGTTCTGCACAGTAGCTCCGTGCTCTCCGCTCTGTCATGTGTGTGTGGGAGGGACTCTGCATGAGAAAGGGCGTCTCACAAGGTCTGGACGTTCATCCAAAACGGCCAAGGGGGCCTTGCAGATTCGACAGCGTGAAGGACTCTGAGGTGACCCTGTGGGATCTGAGGGGATCCATGATGAAATCCCGGGGTCCTTACAAGAGGGACGATGATGAGTGGCGGAAGATTTAGCTCCTGACACAAAGGAGATGTGACAGGGGGAACACACAGTTCAAAGGAGAGGAGCCCCTGTCACGAGCCCAGGGATGCTAGGGACCCCCTGAAGCTGGAAATGGCCAACAGTCAGCCTTGACTGCATCTTCCTTTCAGTGTAGGCCATGAGCGGCAGCCCTTTGTTGTAAGGCAGTCCATGTATCTGCTTTGCCACGAGGCCTGTGGTCCTGGGATAGGACAGCCTCAAGTAACTCACGTCCTCATCCCAGACTGTGAGGACCCTCTGAGTGTGGAGGGAACCCCAGCCTTGGTGGCCCCATCCAGCTGCGGGGCCTAGAGGCAGTCCCGTTGACAGTTCTCAGCTGTCAACACACTGATGTCCTCGGCTGCCAGGGTCCCCCGCACCTCTGGGTGGACTGCCCTCGACTCAGCAATGACAGTCGGTGACTAGAAGATTAGGGGCTGTGGGGTCCAAGTCTAGCCTTATGGCAGGTGTCCATGCATCTGTGTCCTGTTCCTTCGGTGTGTGTGTGTGTGTGTGTGTGTGTGTGTGTGTGTGTGTGTGTGTTGCATTTGGTATTTGTGGACCCCATCACTGGGTTAAGGCAGCTTCTGTAGAGGGTTCCCTCTCCATTTTCCCACCAGAGCCAGATTTGGAGTCACCTCCCGCTGGTCCCTTGAGGCCAGTCTGAGTGTCCCTGTGACCGGAGTCTGCCCTGCAGGTCCTGGGTGACCCTCTGAGATAACCAAGTGCTGTGAGTGGCCGTCTGATTGCTAACAGAGTCCACATGAATCCGACCTTTGCTGAATGGACAGATGCTCCCGAGCAGCCAAGGATGGAAAGCTTGGTTCTCTTTTTGTTTTGAGGTGGGGGCTGTAAACAGCATCCCCTGACCCCCCCCCCCCCACACACACACCTTGTTAGCACAGGCTCCTGCAAAGCAAAGGCATTCCAAGCCTGGACTGCTCTTCAAAGAGGGAAGAAAGCCCTGCCCTCCCGTTGTGCTTGGCTCACTCAATTGCTGCCTGAGTGCCGGGCTGGGTGCCCGCTGGTCTTGGGTGCCAAGTCCCAGGTCTCTCCTTTGAGAAGAGACCCCCTTCCTCTGGTGCCCTGATGCAGGGCGATGTCAAAAGAACACATTGTTCTTAGAGTAGAGCTAGAATTCAGTGCGAGCTCCAAATCCATTTGTATATCTACGGTTTATAGATGTCTCTGGTTCACTTTAGAGACACCATTATCATAGCATGATAGAGAACATTATAAATCACCCCCCTGGGGCATAAGGTAATTCTATTGATAGTGTCATTAATTTAGCCTGATATAGGATTTAAAGCACTGTTGAGAAAAGGAAATTATACAAGTATAGGCCAGCTAAGAGTCACAATACATGAATTGTAGCCATGTACAGATGAAGCTCTTAAGTGCCTGGACGCTATTCACACTGACAATGGGGGTTGGTGATAGGGCAAGACTTTCAATTACATTCATTAAAGGGGGAAGAGCCATGCCCACCAGACTAGTACATGTCATAAGAAAGCAAGGGAGGCATTCATTAGTAAATCCATGGTAGTCCCAGGCCACCATTCACTGGGCGCCACACAGCACAAGATCTGTGCCGGCATGCAATGATAGCTGTGTTAGTCCAGGTAGACTAGAGAAACAAATTCATAAACATGCATATGGATATAAGGGAAAGAGGAATGGAACATTGAGAAAGCATCCCAACCCACTCTAGTCCAAGGTCATAATACCGATATTATCCCATATGTCTGAAACCAGTTATAAAGTCTCCTTCCAACTCATGAAGCAGGTGCAATGACACCAGGACAATCACAGGTTTTGTGTGGGTGCAGAGTCTTGTGTGTCCAGTGGCGGTAGAAGCATCTCGGTGCTGGCAGGGGTCTTCCCATGGCTCCTCGTTTCCAGGGCTGAGGATCCATCAGCAGTATCCATTGGCGGTAGAAGCAGCTCAATGCTGGCAGGGGTCTCTCTGTGGCTCCTCTGCCTTCAGAGGTCTGGTTCCATTAGGGTAAGGCCATGTGGTTTCTCCTCTGGCTCCTCCAGTTCCTCAGACGCTGCCATCTTGTCTTGTCAGTTGAGCATCTCCCAACAACTGGGGAGATGTTCTCTCATCTCTACAAGTCTCTATCACGAGACTTCCCAGAATTCTCAGAGCAAGCCATGCCCACACAGAGGTCTCATTGGCTATCTCCAGATTGACAGGTTAGACTCCACCCCTACATTCCCAATCTTGACATTGAAACAGGAGTACATGACTGCCACAGTGGCCAATTCCAACACCTTGGGGTAGCACTCGTCTGTTCTCATGCCAGGGGTTTCAGCCTTAAGCCCACAGGAGTCTGTTGGCTCCTTAAATCTGCTCCAAATGAGTTTGAGGTAAAACCCGGTTCATGGAGTGGGGTGCCCACATTGAGTCCTTCTGGTGTGGCCTGTGGAGGATGTTGTGTGTCTCAAAAGGACAAAGCCTGACATCACAGTCATTGATGGCACTTGGCCTGGGTCACGCAGGGCTGGATAGAAACTAGGTGAAAAAAGACCAGCGAGGAGCACAGGCCCATTGCTTTCTATATAGCAATTATTACGTGCTTTCCCCCAGATGGATGGTAGCTTCACCCAGCTTACTCACCTACATCACCTTCCCCCACACCTGGACTTGAATTTCCAGTAGGTTTGATTAGAGGAGTGTGTGTTGATTTGGGGTGACTTTGGCACAGTGTTGTGTGGTAGCAACAGAATGGTCTTCTCCCTCTCCCCACATCTTGAACTACGGACTCTAGCTGAAGAGAGGTCTCCTCTGTCGAGCTGGTTTTCAAGATGGACCTCTGGAGGGGTGCTGTGTGGTTCATGGATGCCAGCCAGCAGGCTCTCTGCCCAGGTGCTTGTGATGAGATGCCGTAAGCTATGAGAGGAGCCTGCCTTTGTCTTGGAGTTTATCCATAAAGGAGTGGACAATTAGGTGTCTTTTCGTGGTTGCCTGACTCCATGTTTCCCCACCCTTCCCTGGGGTGTTTCATGGTGTGCCCACTGCTTTACAGGACTGCGTAGTGTTCCACTGTGTGTATGGACCAGATAGAGTTTGTCTGTTTGCTCACTGATCGGCTTTTGGGCTGTTTCCAGTGTCTAGCTATTGGCACTGCCTGCCAAGAACAAGGCCCATCACTTTCATCTTCTTGGGGCTGGTGAGAATTGGGAGCCAGGGTGGCTGGGAGGTCCAGACATGAGGCCATGTCCCCAAACTGCTCCCCCCCCCCATGCTTATTGCAACTTCCAAATCAAGCTTGCAACTACCCGTCAAATCCCTGAAGCTTGCCACTGCCACCAAGGCGAAGTGGGGAGCGAAGTGTTGATCCGCACCCGGATCCACAAACCTGGCCATGGCACTGTGGCTACCAAGGTGGGCCTCAGTGGGAGGGTGGAGGGAGTGGCTCTGGGGGCTCAGCTGACAGATACCCTCCCTGTCTCACCGACCAGCCAAGGGGCGAGAAGGCCTGGCCCTTGCCTGCCTCGAAGCCTCTCCCCTCCCGAGGACGTCACGGGGCAGCGTGAAGGGTCCACATGTTAAACTCACATCAGTAATAAAGATTAAGTAGACCTTAATAGCATCCCAGTCATGCTTGCGGAGGTAATCTCCTTTCTGAAAATTCAAAATTAGATTTGGAGGATCGAAGCAAACGGGGGGTGAGACTTTGGCGTAATATTTTAATCAAATTGTCATGAATGAGTGGATACAATTAAGAATTCTGTCAGTCACAGGGCCCAGGCCTTTTGTTTGTCCGCCGTGGGAGGGGCGAGCAGGGGCATCTGGGGAGAGATTAAACTTGACCTTTCCCAGCTCTTCGCCTGTGACTCGCTGTCTGGGCCTTGCTTGTCAGATGGCCACTCGAAACAGGCATGTGTGTGTGTGTGCATGCGTGTGCTTGGTGTGAGCATGCTGTGTGTGCATAAGTGTGCTCAGTCTGCGTGCGCGTGTATGTGTGTGTGCATGTATGTGCACATGTGTGTGGTGGGTACATGTATGCATGTGTATATGTGTGGGGTGTATGTGTTTGCATGGGTAGGTACCTATGTGTGCATGCATGCTTATATGGATGCATGTGTGTGGTGAGTGTGTGTGCATGTTGATGTATGTATGTGTGTGAGGCAGTGTGCATACATGAGCATGGTGAGTGTGTATGTATATGTGCATAGGTATGTGTACATATAAGGGAACACACATGTGTGTTCATGTGTCTGTGTATGGTAAGTGTGTGACATGCGGTGTGTACATAGGTGTGTGTCCATATATGCACATATGTGTGTCAGTGTGAGTAGGATGTCCATGTACGCAGGTAGTATTTGTGTATGTGCCCATGCAAGTATGTATGCAAGTGTGTCTGCATGGGGGGGTGTACAGTGCACGCACCTGAGAAACTGTACACCTGTGGAGATGCATGCATCCATGTACAGCACACTGTCATGTGGGCGGGAGTGCGTGACCCGCGCACACGTGTCTGCACAGGTGCCCTTGTGTGGTGGGGCGAGCAGGACTTGAGGGCACACAAGCCTCAGAGCTGCCACATGGGTGACAAAACCTGGTCATGTGTTTGCAGGAAGCTGGGTGTCTTGTGAGTGTGAAGCGTGTGGGGGCTCAGTGGCGGGGGGGGAGGGGCGATCCACAAGCAAGGGTCGTCTGGAACCCACGGCCAGGCACAGGGCTGTCTGGAAGGGCCAGGACCTGGTGCCGGTCACCGTGGCCTCAGGGCACAAGTCCCGCTCCCTTCTCTGGCCTCACTGGCTGGGGGAAGGGAGGTGGGGCTGCTTCCCCCTTCCATTGGTTGTCCTCGCCCCAATGTGCTGGTTTGGCCTTGGGCAGGGTGGGGCGGGACCGGGTGTTCCCTCGTGCGCGCGTCGGGGCGCACTGTGTGCCGTGAACAGCCATTAGCAGGGTGCTCCGGACGGGTGCTCCTGGCCACGCGAGGGGTCTCTTCCTTCCTTCCGCGGTTTCCTCCGAGGCTGCAGCGGGACCCCTCCGGCCAGACGCGGGCCGGTCCCTGCGGGCGGCGGCGGCGGCCACCCTGGCCTCGCGGCGGAGGCGGGTCCTGGGCGGGCGCTCCCTCCGCTCGGGCGAGCACTGAAGCCCAAGGACCTCATTATTTCCCACCGCCGCCGCCTCCGCCGCCTTCGCCTGGGGACTGATTTCACACAGACTGACAGACCCATTGTGTTGGTGACATCGCGGCAACCGGCTTTTTACACCG
>PVJH01019615.1:29295-42500 GCA_004026705.1 Nesogale talazaci
CCCCCCCCCCCCCCCCGGTCGGGAATTTCGCCAGTGAAATATAGCTGCCAGTGTCCCAGGCCCACGAGCTCCAGCAATATGCTCGCGATCAATCAGATTTGCATAACTAAACTCTCCGAGCGCCCGCTTGGCCGCCCAGGTGCTAGGTCATTTGCATATAGAACAGCGAGGAGGTCCCTGGAGTCACTTCAGACCCGGGCGACTGCTGAGCCCGCAGTCCACACAGCCCAGGAAATGAAATTGGAATGACAAAAAAGGGGGGCGGGGGGCAGTGGAGGCTGAAATATGCAGGCGGGTTGCAAAGGTTATGTAGCGATTACAAGGTGGTGGGCTTCCCCACGCAGAAACATCCCCCTACCTACCTCCGCACCCGAGAGCAGCCAGTAGTGAGTGGGGGGCTCGCCCTCTGCCTCCCCTTCAACCGGCGGAGCTGTGCCAGTCGGGCATGCAGGACTTGGCGTTCGTTGTGCCCTGAGAGGATGGACCCTCCAACCTAGTGTCTTTCTACGTGGAGCTGAGCAGCCCTACTGGGGCGCTCTGTGGGCTTCCTGGCCGCTGTAGACTCTCTGTGTCTCCTAGTCTCTGTTTAAGAGCAGACGGGTATGGGGCAAACCTTGCACCGCTGACCCTATGAGGCAAAGCTGCCACAGGTCACATCACTAGGAAGAGGTTGGAGAGGGGGTTTCATGCCTGCAGACCAGGGAGGGTGAGCAAGCATTATTCAGAGTCCCTAGGTGCACCACAGGTGGGCCAGATTTGCGGGGTGCCGAGGGTCAGAAGGGGGTCCGAGGGAAGTCCTGCCCCCTTCATGGGCCTTGGCTCCTGTCTTCCATCACATCATGTGTATGCTGAAGGTGGCCAAGGAACACGGAAACCGGAAGCAGACTGGATGCACTTACACAGACGTGCTGACCCAGGATGCTGACTGTGCCGTGGACATCAGGTGTGGGGCGGTCTGTGGGCTTCCTCGCTGCTGGCCATTGGAAGTACGAGGGTCCATCAAGGACACTAGGATCAGACAAATCCGCAGTAGGAGAGCCTTAAGGATGCTCTTTAGAAGGATGGTGAGTGGACACATGGGCAGGAGAGACCAACCCGCAGAGAAGGACATCCTGCTTGAGCATAGACAGGAAGACCACCCCCCTTGCAAGATGGACTGACTCAGTGGCTACAACAATGGGCTTACTCAGATCCACAGGGGGAGCGGGCTGGCTTCCTGGGTGTGGCTTCTTGTTCTCTGGAATCCCTGAATCCTGCCTGAAAGCTGCCATCAAGGCAGACCTGAGTGTGTGTGTGTGTGTGTGTGTGTGTGTGTGTGAGAGAGAGAGAGAGAGAGAGAGAGAGAGAGAGAGAGAGAGAGAGAGAGAAACTGTGGCCCTATTTTGTCCCAGGACCTCCCAGGGCATCTGGCCCTGGACCACACACTCCCACATCCACTCTGTAGCCTCTGCTCTGGGCGGATCTCGGAGACCCAGGCCCTGTCTGCCTGGTGGCTTTACAGCAGGTCAACAAAGACGCAGTGGCTGCAGCATCTCCATCATGTAAAGGGACCAGATTTTAAACGGGACATCATTGACCAGGGGAGCGGGGGAGGGGTTCTCGATAAAAAATTTGGTCTATATGGAGCAACAAAAATTTTCATAGAATGCAAAAATAGTATTGTAATATATTTATTTTAATTTTTAAAACACCGTGGGACTTTGTTAAATTGTTAAAAAGCGGGATGTCTGGTCACTTTACCATCAAGGAAAGTGCCAGCCTCAGGCAGCTGGGTGCAGTCAGACAGTGTGAGCAGCTGGGCACCCAAAGGCAAAGAGAGTCTGCATCCTCCGGGAAGCTGCTGCCACCCAGCTACCCTAGAGCCTTTGTTTTAACACGGCTGTAAATCGAGGGCAGCTGGCTTCTCGCACAGCTCTGCACCTCCTCCAGGAAGGTCTCTGAGCCTCCTCTCCTTAACCAGACCTGCCGCTGGGGCTCACTTCAAGGCACATGCCCTGAGCAGGGTGCCGTCAAAGCGCAGTGTGGTGGGGTTGTTCGTCACTGCTGGGTGAGGGCAGCTCATAGTGTCTCCACGCAGCATGGTCACCACATGTATGGAGGGAGGAATGGACCTTCTGATCTACAGGCCATTCATGGACTGATTTTCTCTGCTGCTCTTTCCTGGACCTTCTTTCTAATAGGTCCCTTCCAGAGCACTGGCGCGTCCTACACAGGTGGCTGTGTGTCCCCGTGGAACGGTCTTCAACAGCTGCTCTCCCCGGAGAGCAGCAGAATTTTCGTCGGAGGCCCCTGCGACTCAAACCTTAGTCCTTTCAACCCTTCAGCTGTCTGCCTGAGGGTCACCAGTGGGATGCTGTCAGTTCGTTGGAAGATGTGTGTTTGTCTGTGTTTACGGATGAGCAGGGTGTGGGCTGGGGAGAAGCACGGGGACCACACACCGTACTTCCCGCGGGCCCACCCAGGTACACTTCGAAGACCAAGGGGTTCTGTGAAAACAGTCAAAGACTCCAGGATGGCAGAACTGCTGAAAGGCAACATGACGTAACCGTCAGTTAGAGTTGGGGTTGAGTTCAATGCCAAGCCAGGCCTCCGCAGCATGGCCGGTCCCTTGTGGCTCGTGCCTCAGCCACGCTGGCACACACATGGCCCTCCCCATCCGAGCCCGGTGGCTCCGGAGCACAGCACTGCCCACGGCCGGCTGGGCGCGTACCCCGGAGGGCGCCAGTGCTGCGCGGAGTGGTTGCCCATCACCGCCGATGTCAGCGCGGAAGGTTGGGGGACGCGGACGTGGCTGCGCGGATGGAGAGTCCATGTCCTCGAAGGTTCTGGAGAAAGCAGGCCCAGGCAGACGGCGTCTGGACCTTTATGGCGGTCGTCATCAGGACTCGTTCCTTAAGCGAAGTTCCCAAAATGCAACTGCCTCCCAGGGAGGAACTTCCGGATCGCGAGTCGGTCGACCCAGCCTTGATGGTGAGGCTGAGATTATGGCTTGGGGGAAGAGAGTCCATTTATCTGGTTTGTTCCCGCAATCTAATTGGAAAAGTGGAATTACCACTTAAGACTGATGGCAACAGAACGCCTCTAAACGACGGAGCTAAAATGAACTGTGAAGCGACATCCAGGAGCGAGCCGCTCCGACTGCGGCGCGACGTTTTATTTGAAATTAGAAAATGAAAATTACCGATCAATGCCGTCAGAAGAGAATGAATGGTGTTTCAATTGCGCTACGGGAAAATGTAACCCAGAATCAAGATGTCCTATTTACCTTCTCTCCAATTCCAGCTTCTTGCAATAAAGGCGACACGTATAAATAGACCGCGCACCGCAGTCGTGTCTCTCACCCGCAGATAACACGGGCGCAGCGCAGTGCGCTTGGGGAGGTTCGGATGAGAAGCAGCGCCCCCCCCCCCGCCCCCACGGGGCCCCCACCTCCTCCTCCAGCGTGTCTGCCTGAGAGGAGCAGACAAAGGAGGTCAGGGCAGTGGCCCCGTGGTCCTTCTGGGGAACCCTGGGTCTGAAATGCTGTGAGGCGTGGGCTCAGGGTTTCCACAAACAAGTTGAAGTTGTGAAGAAGGGTCACTCTTCACTAGCGTCCATGGTGGAAAGAACCATTCAGATGGCACCAGAGAGAGAGAGGGCCTTACTTGACAGTATTTAAAGTCGGTGTGTAGTTGGGGTTGTCAGAAGGCTCAGTGCCCTTGTTTAAGGGAGAAATTGCTAGATGCTGGATTGTGTGCAATGAGCGTCACCAAGCATTTGGCGCGACTGGACAGCGCCCAGCAGCAGTGACAGAACCTGGGACAGATGACTTGCAAGTACGGCTCGTAGATGCAGACAAGAGAGATAGACACTTGGAAGAACAGCAGGGGGTTTTCTCTCACTTCTAGAGACTCCAGTCGGAATCTGAGGGTCAGGGAGGTCCTTCTCAGCTACAATCCCAGGGGTTCCCTGGGGGCTGTCACTGTGTCTCGTCCTTTGGTCACTAAGCAATGATTAGGGTTAAGATTCATCCCTCAGAGCCTCTCTCAGGTCTCTGTCTTTGTTGTGCATGATTTGTGCAGCAGAGCAGGCATGGGTCCAATAGTTTCTACCCTGATTGTTGAGGGACTTGAAGGACATTGTTCCAAATTGTGCAGCCTCTTACCCGGCTTTTCTGAATGCCCTTCCCCCACAAGCATAAACTCAAGAGTCTCATCTAACCTTTTGAGTTGCTCCTGCTGTCAGTCGGATCTCACAGAGCTAAAGGATCATGAAACTTGTGGCAGTTACTCTGTACTGGTTCAGTTAAACTACTGCTTGGTTTTCAGGAGACTCTTTTGGGGGGTAGGATGTTGAAGTGTGATGAATATTTCAGGAAAGATGAGGGAAGGGGTTAGCATGTACTGGAGGTAGGTAGTTTGCATGTTTTTGCAAATGTTCTTGAGGGTGGGTGAGGAGGGGAGAGTGTCAGGGTTTCAGGAATGAGGGCAGTGGGCACCACTGCGGGGCTCCTTTTGCTTGTGTGTGAAGACAGCAAGGAGGTCCCTGGACAGAGTCCTCTGCTTGAGGCTTAATTCCTCTGTGCCTATCCCAGGGGCTGCCGCTTAGAATGTACCCTATAAAAGGATGCTGGGAGCTTCAAGTTCCAAGGTCTCCTCCCTAGAGGCTTCTTGCTGGCCCTGCCTGGGGCAGCGTCCCCAGAGCGGATCACAAGATGACACCAACTCCTGCTGTGGTTCTGCTTGCCTCACGTGCTGGCTTTTCACCCTGTCTGAGAGCCCAGTCGCAGGCCATGTGGCTGTCATGGCTGCCACTGGAAGCTGCAGAAAGCAAGGGCCACTTGCTCCAGCCAGGAGCTGCATTCTTTTAATGCCACTTGGTCTCCAGGATGCTTCAAGATGCTGGAACTGCCATTGTTTCTATTGAAGAAAAGACATGACACTTCAGAGATGGGTCACTAGGACTTGGGTCACACAGCCAGCACGTGGCAGAGCTGGGATCAGAGTGCAGGCAGGCTGGCTTCAGAATCTTAGGAATTAACCACGGAGTCACTGCCATCAATGAATTCAAATGACATCTTGCTATTGGACAAGTCTGCTGCAAAAGACCCATGTACAGTGCTCAGAAATAGAGATGTCACTTTGAAGACGAAGGCATGCCTGACCCAAGCTTTGCTATTTGCATTCCAAAGCTGGTCAGGGCATACTGAAGGCTGAAGAAGAATGGATGCATTTGAATGATGGTGTTGGTGAGGAATATTGAATATACCACGGACTGCCAGAAGAATGAACAAGTATGTCTTGGAAGAACACAGCTCGCATGCGCCTTCGATGTGAGGATGGCAAGATTTAGTCTCAGGTCCTTTGGATGTGTTGCCAGAGGAACCAGTCCCTGGAGAAGGGCGTCATGAGAGTAGAGGTCAAAAGGGGACAGCTTTCAGTGAGATGGACACAGTGAGCACAACGACGAGCTCAGAGAGCAGTGATGGCGAGGATGGCCCAGGGCCTGGTGGTGCTTGTTCTGTTGTACGAATCAGAATGTACTTGGAGACGGGGCTGGCGGACTTGAGGACACTCAACAACAGCAACCCAACTGCCAGCTGTCTTTCCCAAGGGCACACTCCCCACTGGCAGCCCAACGGGAGCTAGTCCAAGCTAGCTCTCCTGCTTCTGGAGCCTGCTTTCTTCCCTACTTCATGGGTTCACCTGTGATCCACCTCCGTGCACTTGTGCCAATTTGCACAGGTGTTTGTGGATATTTGCCTGGCCTTTGGGACTCTTGGCTCCCATGAGTGGAACTTGGTTCTTCAGGATGTTTCCAGAATCCCAGAGAGAGTGTCTCTCCCCACGTCTGTTTGTCCCATCACTTGCCTTCTGTTCCTCACCTAGCCTCTCCTTGCAGACATGCATGAAAAGCTGAGGAAGGTATTGGGGTGTGACTTCAGTGCCGTCCAGTGAACTCTGAGTCACGGCACCCCCATGTGCTTTGTGGGCCTGGGTGGGGGGAAGGGGCGGGTTTCTCAATGAGTGCTGTCTGGGAGGTAGGTCCCCAGGTGCTTCCTTCTGAGGCATCTCTGAGTGCACGTGAACCCCACCTTTTCAGCTGGACTCCTCGATCATTCGTACCACCCAAGTGTTACACAAATCCGAGAGATCGTAGCAAATGCTCTCGATGGCACTCAGTTGTGGGGGTCAGGTGTTGTGAAGTTGGCTCAGACGCACCCCGTGGACAGCAGAACGAAACACCGCTCGGTCCCGTGCCACCCTCACGGTCATTGCCCTGTGTGAGCACCAGACATGGCTCCGGTGTCAATCCACCTCATCGAGGGTCTTCCTCGTGCTGACCCTCCACTCTGCACAGCTGATTTGGATATGGGGGGGGGGAACCTCTGTGTGCAGACTCCTTCAGAGGGTCTTCAGCCCTGTGACCTTTTGGAACTAGAGACTCATGCCTGAGCTGCGTCCTGTTGGGTCTGAACCCGTAACTTTTCAATTGGGAATCCAGCACTTGGCAGCATACCCAGCTCCCTGCCACTGGGTCGATGTCTGCTCATAGTGAGCTTGCCCGGCAGGGTGCAATTGCTTGCAGGAGGTTCTGAGACCATGCTTCTTCACAGGAGGAGAAAGCCCTGTCTTTCTCCTGGTGGTTTCCAACAGCCCAGTGCGCAACCACCCACCACACCGGGATCCTGGTTGACGAGGCCATAATCTCAGTCCCATCCACTGTGCGCCAGCGTCAGCTTCCTCGTCTGCCCTTCTCCTGCTGCTGTCACTCCTCCGTGCTGAGCCCAGGTCTGGGCACTCAGACGGAACGTGGCTGTGTTTGATGATCCATCCCGGAAGCATAAACCCCCTGCCATGAGGTCAAGTCTGACTCATATCAACCTTGTAGAGGGGGTTCTGGGCCTCTAAATCTTTATGGGACCAGACAGCCTCCTCTTTCTTTCGCAGAGCTCCTAGTGGGTTTGAACCACCGACCTTGTGGTTAACAGCCTGGCGCTTACTCAACAGCCAGATCTTCGTTGGAAGCACACACCCTCCAATTTCCTTCTGGCCAACCAGGCCTTGAGCCCACTTGAGCCTAATTTTGGCACTGACATAAAGATGACATCCTTGGAAGCCCTATGAGAGGCAGGCCTGCTCTGTCCCACTGTCACGCTTGGGTCGATCGCAGGGGGTGTGTCAGGAGCCCTGGTGGCAGGGTGTGCCGCTAACCATGGGGTGAGCTGTGCAGACTCACCAGCCAACCAAAGGCAGAGAGATGGGGCTTCCTATTCTCATGGGGAGGGAGCCCCTGGAGTTGTCGTGGTGATGCGTGGGGCTGCTGATCTTAAGGTCAGCAGGTCAGCTGCACCGGACACTGGCAGGGAGAAGGATTTTGAAGGAGGCCTTCAATTTCCGCAGAGAGCCAGTCTTAAGAGCCCGTGGGGGGCAGTACCACCCTGCCCTGTAGGGTCGCTATGAATCAGATCCACTTGATGGGTGGGAGGTTTTGAGTTTGGATTGTTCCTAGGAGTCAGAGTGAGACAAGTTTGCCATCGGCTGTTGACCCAACGTGTCAACCTCACCTTGACCCAGGGTGAGGCTTGGAACGCATGCTTGGCCTTGGTGGAAGAAAGACTCGGTGAGCTCTTTTCATCAAGATCCCAGTCAAGGGCAGCCTGTAGAGTCGGTTAGCTTGGCGAGCCCCTGTGTGAGGACCCGAGAGCAGCAACCACCCTCCCCCTCAGACCACCCCCACCTGCCGGGTGTCCACATCCCCCAGCTGGTCCGGGCTGGGCCCTTGGAGCTTGGAGGGGGAACAGGGCTCCCCCGACGCCTGGTTTGATTGTTTTCCGTTTCCCGGGAAGAGGAGAGACGGAAGTGTTATACACAGACACAGTCACTCACAGGTGTGTCACCTCCGAGGGCGCCCGGGCGCCGAGTTTGAAGAGTCACATTTCATTCAGCATTCTCTCCCCAAGTTCAGCCATCAGACAAACAGACATATGGAAGATGCTAAAGTTAGGAGCCGCAGATCGGGGCGAGGGATGTGTGCTCGGCGCCCGTCCCCCAGCCGGCTCTCTCCCAGCACAGGATCCCAGCCTGCTCGAAGCGGGCTATTTTTATGGAACCCCTTTTGCTTATATTGAGATATAAAATTATTAGTCTGAGGTTGGCGCACATCATCGGAGCTTCAGAATCTTGGCAGCGCAGCCTGCAGTCTGTTCCAGTCGCTCGGTGCCAGGGACGGAGCCCGCCCGGGAGCAAAAATAGGTCTTCCTGCCGGAGCCTGCGGGGCTGCTGGGAAAGTGATGTGCGCGAGGGATTTAATACTCTGCCCTTAAGAAAGTTTCTGCCTTCTCCGCAGACAGACTTGCCCTTGGTGGGTGACTGATAATATGAAATTAGAGAGTTTCAGCGGGGATCAGGAAGTAGCAGGAGAGACTTGGCAGGCGCCGGCCCTGCTATAGGAGAGTTTTGCATATAAATTACATATGCATATGACATTTTCACTCCAACTTCACATGCGTTTTGGAGGCTGGATGCAGCCCTGTCCCTGTCTGCCTGCCTGCTCTTCCCGTCGTCGCGGCTTCCTTGCGAATCCTGCTGTGTTCCCTTCATGTTGGAGGGGGAGGTGGGGGTGGGTGGGCTTTTTTACTACCCCCCCCCAATTGCTTTTGTTTGGATTCTTTGTGTTCTGTTTTGCGGCTCGGCGTTTGAAACGGCAAGTTAGACACCGAGTTCATGGGTGCTGCTCCCACGGCCTCCATTTTTATGTTTCTGGTGGACCTCGGGGCCTCTTCCACAGCGGTGCTCCTCGTGCTTCCTTCATCCTGTCTGGACATCACTGAGGTGCCCCAGGTGTCCCCAAGAGCTGGCAGGGACACTTCTGAGGCATGGTTCAGATGATCGCCTCTGAGGAGCACTTGCTCGCCCATGCTAAGATGTGCAGCACCTCTCAGGAAAGGGACGTGGCGTGAGAAGCAGGCGCCCTGGGTCGTCCGTGAACTCGGCCGATCACACTGGGCGGTCCTGAGAACATGGCGTCCCAGAGCTGGAGGCACTTTTGGGGGGCATCCTTGCTCCCAGCACCCCCCCCTTTGCTGATGAAGGAGGAGGGCTCTAGAGAGGGAGCTGCTGGTGAGGAGTGGGGGCCAGAAACAGGGGCCAAAGAAGCAGGTAGGTTGGGGTCCAATAGGACCAAGGACGAGTGACCGGGAACTCGGCAAGCACAGAAGGGTCCTTCCGTTGCAGTTGAAGTTGGGGACCTTCAGACATCTGCCGCTGTCCAGCAACTTTAAGTTGAGTTGACTTGAGTTCTTGCCCATCCAGCCAAGTTGCCTTGGGACGGGCGCCAGCAGCCTGGGTTCCGGGTACCAATCCAATATCTGGATTCCTGCTTGTTGGGAGAAGCACCTTTAGCCTCTCATTAAAAAGTTACTGGCTCGATTTATTGATTTAGAGCGGTGCAGATGGTTTGGAAGACGTCCTGGTGTCACAGTGGGTGAAGCATGGGGCTGCACACTGCTGGGTTGGCAGTTCAGGCCCACCAGTCACTCAGCAGGAGGAAGAGGAGCCTTCCAGGATGGTGACAGACTCTCCGCATCCCTGTGGGGCAGTGCTACTCTGTCCTGAGAAGGCCAAGAGGAGTCGGACAGGGAGACATGACTGTGGATTTGGTTGGAGGTGGCTTTGACGGAGAAGCTGCACCAGCTGCAGTGTGTGTGTTGGGGGGACTCAGGCTGGGGGGTGTTTCCATCCACACTGCTGCTGCTACATGCCATCCCTTTGTCCCCAGCTCTTAGCAACACGGAACGGACGCCGCTCAGCCCGGTGCTAGCCTCACAGTCTTCTTACGCGCGAGCCCTGGGCACAGCCCCCATGCCAGTCCACCTTATCGGGGACCTTCCTCTTTCCCACCGCCTTGCCACCAAGCATGCTGTCCTTTTCCAGGGACGGGCTTCTTTTGATGACATGCCCACAAGGCCGCTTGCTGCCGTCCCAGGAAGGCACAGCGCTGGCATCAACTCGGCTTCACTGTCTGCAAACCAGGCCCTCGGGTCTTTCAAGGGGAAGCATTTCTGTTTTCCCCCTGCAGCCACGGTGCCCTTACCTGGAGGTAAGCTAGAGGAACAAAACAGACTTTCATTGGTCTTCCCATGAAAGAGTTACGCCTGACCAGTGAGACTGACGCGCTGGCATCTGTGTGTTTGACCTGGCGGGATTCTTCATAGACCTTCTGGCTCCAGGACCCATCACTTTGAGAAGCCACAGTTTTCACCGATGAAGAGCTGCAGTGGAATGCTCTCTGAGATCCTGACCTGGGCACTGAACACTTAGCTTTGAAAAGCCACAGTTTTCACCGATGAAGAGCTGGAGTGGAATGCTCTCTGAGATCCTGACCTGGGCACTGAACACTTAGCTTTGAAGCCTCAGCTGTAGGCAAGAGACTGGTATGAGAAACAACCCTTCTGTCTCTTCAGGATGTGGGGAGTTTTTCCATGTTGAGCACTCTTTATTTGACAAATATTTGGAGGGCTTCAACCCTGCCATACAACACTGTTATGAATTGAGCTGTGTCCCCTAAAAGATGGGTGGTGAATCCTAGTCCCTGTACCAGGGGTTAGCATCCCATTTGGAAATGGATTCTCTGGAGAATACCTATACAGTCTTAGTGAAAGAAATGCTCTTCTTTCAGGAGGGCTGGTAGTTTGGGACTGCAGAAAAGAAATAGGGACTCAGCAGTCACACACACACACACACACACACACACACACACACACACACCCTTCCTCCAGAGCGTGGGCACTGAATTCAGACTTCTAAGCTGTGAGAAAATACATACCTGTTTTTTACAGTCAAGCCTTTGAGGACCATGTAGGAGCCAAGAGGTGCCAGGAGAGCAAGTAGCATCCAACGCTGCCTGGGAGGAGGTTGCAACTTTGGGCCTTCAGAACTGTGAGGAAATGTGTTTCTGTTCTGTAAAGTCACCTCCTTCTGGCGTGTAGGTTAGAGTAATACCAAGTAACTAAGACCCTCTGCATTCTCATCTCTTTGCGACTCTTTCAGAGTCAGATTCCATTCATTGGCAGGGGATGGCTGCATTTAGAGGTGCACATTTAGAGGTGTGTGTGTCTCTTAGTGCAACAAGGTTGCTGTGTAGAACTTTATAGCAAAGAACAATCGCACGTTGAGAAAACATCCCAACCGGTCCAGATCAAGTCCATAAGTTCAATATTAGCCCATATGTCTGATTCTAGTCTTTCAAAAAATCTTCTCTTTAGACCCACGCAGCCTTGCAGAAAGGTCTTGCAGACCAAGTGGCAGTGGAAGCATCTCAGTTCTGGCATGGTTCTCCATGTGGTTCCTCTAGCTTTGGGGCTCTGAGTCTCAGCATAGCTCGATGTAGCTGGTCATCAGGAAGACAAAGCAGTGAGTGTGTCTGGCTATTTATCTCTGTCACGCCTCCAAATGAGGTCATCAAGCTGTGGCCTGATTGACAGGCTAGACGCCATCCCTTTGCTCAGGTTGACAGGAGATGACATAACTGCCACAGCAACAAACCAGGACTTGACTGTGAGGATGTTGGAAGGCTTTGGGGACCCATGGATGGGCTGCTAAGAATCATCCTGGATTCTCTGATCAAAGATGGAATTATGGGAAGGGGAGTCTGAAAACAAGGGGAGTCTGTCCACAAAGGACTGGAGGTGAAGTTTTCTTTTGAACCCTGCCGGCTCATCCCTTGTCTAGAACAATCTCAGAACAGGAACAGAGGCGGTGGGAGAAAATCCCCATCGTGCGATCATCTTTCCTGGAGGAACATGGGCCTGCTAGTTACATCCTTCAACCAGAGTGTCGTGTGGTGGGGGCAGCTGTGAGGACCACAAAATGGACATGCCCTGGATGTGTTGCCATTTCTAAAGTGCCAGATGGTACCAGGCACACCCACGCCTGCACTGGAGTGGAGAAACAGACCCTCCTAGACCTCTCAGACATGCTGTGATGGGTGGGTGGGAACTGGTGTTTAACTGGTGTTTAACTCGAAGCCTCGGTCTCCACACCTCTGAGATGGACCTGGTGAAGGTGAAACAGGAGGGTGATCGGGGAGTAGCTGGTTCAGCACCGGAGTATGGACCCATTTCCCTTTTCTGAAGCGTCTTGGTGGGTGTCTGTGGAGAAGTCAGGTTATATGCTCCCTGTTGCTGTAGGACACTGAGTTGATTCATAGATGCTGTGGAAGAAAGAGTCATCTGTATGGACAAGCCTGCAAAAGACCTCTTTAAAGTGTCCCAGGCAAAGACGTCACGCTGAGGACTCAGGAGGGCCATGGCTGTTTCACAGGCAAGACGGACCAGGAGTGAAGCAGGAGGGTGGAAGGAGAGCTGGCGCGTGTGAGTGACGGTGGCTGCAAAGACGACGATGGACTGTTCCATGGGCGACCCGACACACAGACATGTCGGGGCCAGGAGAGAGGCAGCCAGGCTGCTCTGGGGAGGCACAGTGGCTGTGCGTGACCCTCGGGCCTTCGTCCCACACGGCACAGGACCTGGGTTCTGAGGAAAGAACCATCCCTGGAAGAAGACATCACTTCTGGTCACACAGAAGGTCAGCAAAAAAGAGGCTACCATCACTCCCATGCCACTGCCCAGGACACTGGGGCCGAGAGGGTTCATTAGGACTCCTCCCAGGGCTGGGCCTCTTTCCCCGCTCCTCCTCCTCCCCACCCCCCCCTCCCCCACTACCACAGAGTCTCCACTACTATAGGAGGGCTGAATCCAAGGCTACGTTTATGGTGCAATGAGGATGGGAGTCACTTACCAGGGCCTGGACAGTGGGACCTGCAGGTCCTGATCCCAGTGGTGGTTCAGGTGGTGACAGGCAGCCAGGTCACACCAGGAAACCACAGCCATGCAAACTGCCCTTGACACGGCCCGGCAGACTTCTGTTCTTATCTTGACTTGAGTTGGTACTTGAGTGGGGAGGGTGGGGAGGGGTGGGGAGGGAAGGGGGTGGGGAGGCATCCCAAGAGTGATGGCTGAAGGCCAGCAATGGGGAAGGGGACAGAGCAGGAGGGAAGGGCACAGTGGTGCTGCCCAGTGGCTGGCCGCTGCCTGGGTTTTCCAACCCCCTTTGCTTCTGATTGATACTTTTCAATTATTCCTTCCCATTGCACTGACATTTGAAATGCTATTTTTTTTTCCTTGAGCGATAACTTCAAATGCTCAAGTTCCCACCGTCCGGGCA
>PVJH01019616.1:0-42419 GCA_004026705.1 Nesogale talazaci
AGCATGTCGATTTGTTCCAAAAGATAAATGCAGAAAGTGTTGATCTGTGGGAAAAGCCCAAGGAGGGAAATTGCAGGGAAGCAATACAAAAATGCTGAAAGTGAAAAAGCAAAAATTACAATAAGTATGTGGTTCCTCCCTCAAACTTGTACTAGCCCCTTTGCAATCATCAGGAATAAGGGCAGAGACTCTCAGGTCTCTCTACCAGTATGAAAATCTGGAAGCGAAGAAGAAATGGTGCCTTATGGAAATCAGGAAAGAGTTGGGCTAAAGGGAATGAATACTGACATGTCCAGAACTATCCACAGACCTGTGCATGAGTGATGGAATATATTTGCTTTGAATTTCAGAGAGTAGACTTAAGTCTGGGGATGGGGGCATGGGACAAAGTTACCTGAAAATGCAAACCCACTGGACTACTGTCATCACGTTCTGTTGAGTCCATTCTGACTCAAGGTGACCTTGCATACAGCAGAACTAAATACTGCGTGATCCTGTGCCATTCTCTTGATCGCTGTACTATTGGAGCTCATTTTGAAGCCATTGAAACAACTCATCTTGTTGAGTATCTTCTACTGCCCTTAACTAGCACGATGCTCTTTTCTAGAGACTGGTCTCTCCTGATCATATGTCCAAAGTACAACCAGGATCTTAGGAGTCTTCTGGTTTATTTCTTTCAAGACAGATTTGCTTGTTCTTTTGAAAGTCCAGAGTGCTCTTAAGTATTCTTCACCAGCACCATAATTCAAATGTATGGATTCTTCCCTAGTCTTCCTGTCTGAATGTTCAACTCTCACATGCATATGAAGTGAAAGGATAGTTGTTAACAAATACTTCCTACGTAGGAGAGGTGAACAGCAATGGAAGATTTTTGCTTTATACTGGATAACCTAAAACATGTGACCTCCTGCAAGTTTATTGTATCCTAAGCACTGAATAAAGAGTTGAGTCAAACCTGTAAATAAGTAACTGAAATAGACTGCGATTGTGAAAGGTGAAGGGTCTAATTGCAGGAGGAACCACATCACAGGGCAAAGGAAGATGGTCCTGAATCAAAAGGGGAAGTTGGTGGTAACGTCCATATTCACAAGAATAAATGTGAGCAGCTGGCCAAAACATTTGAAGGTTATCATTCAAAGTTTCACAGAGAGAATCTGTTAGAAAGGAGGAAAACGTGGTGGAGCAACTACATTTTTTAGCAAGTTTCTGATCACATAAGAAGTCTCCATTGGTACCTGTCTTCCTTTCTGTCTCTGTTTATTAGCTAGAGTACAAAATAGTTGGGGGGGGGAGGCCGATGAATTTTATACTGGCAAACCTTAATAGAATGAAGGCAATTTTTTGTGAAATTCAATATATTCATGCCTTGAAACTATGTCCTAAAACTATACATACACATTTACAATGAACTGTGGGAGTAGAGATGATTCAAGTGTTTCAACTATTTCCAAAAAATAGGAAATGCAAACTTGCCATAATGAAATTTAAGAATAATGGCATTTTTATATTACATCCTCTTTCTAATAGTTTCTAAAAATAAGTGTGATTGAAGTCCCCTGGAGGAAGTACTAAGTCCTAAGCACTCTTTGCTCACCATTATCCCCACTCACCTCCTCAGTCGGTTGTGCATACTCCCACAGGACCAAGTATCAATACTCCACTCTCTTTGGTGGTTAGTGCTTGTCAGTACTGTTTCAATTTATTTTTCTCTTGCCCTTTGTTTCTTCCTTCCCTTTCTCCCTTTCCCTTCCTTCCTTCCTTCCTTCCTAGTTATTGCCTGTTCCCCACTTTGATTCTTTCTTTCTTTTGTTGCTTTGTCTTCTTCCCAACTGATTCCTTTTTATTTTTATTTTTCTTGCTGGGTAGGAACTATACCCCCACTGCCTCCATGGTCAGAAGTACCTGCTTCCACTGGTGCTAAAATAATCCTGCGGCATAAGCACAAATCCTCTCACCAGCTAAACCAGGGAGGGGTTGGCAAACTTCTGAGACAGATGAGCCAATCCTGTCCCTCACAACAATTCAAAAATCATTCAAGAACTGCAAATATATTTTTAGAAACAAATGAAATAATCATTATCGCAATAATATCCTTCACGTTTATTCACTTAGCCACATGTATGTCCTGAAATTGCCATATGTGACTAGAGAGTTGCAGATTGCCAATCCCTGAGCTAGACCAATAGTACTTTACTTCATCCCTCCTCTTTGGAAATGCTCCTTCCATAGAATGAGCACTTGAGCCCCGGTGGCCTAGTGGTTTTTGTCTGGACTGCAGCCCACAGGGTTAGCAGTTCAAATCCAGCAGCAGCTCTCCAGCAGCAAGGCTGGGTTTCCTACTCCCACCAGGGCAGTGATGCCACACACACAAAAAATTTAAGAATGAGCACTGTATTTTCAGCTGTATTTGGAGGTTAGTGTTTGTACCAGTGTTGAGCTGCCTTTCTCTCTTTTTTATTTTCCTTCTTTCTTATTTTCCCTTTATTTTTCATTCCCCACTTCCCCTACATTTTATTTTCTTTACTCCCATCGGTCAAGAATCAGTAACACCACTTGGCCACATCTGCTACCCTATTCACTGGGATTAAATAAATTTCTTATTACTTATCTATTAGAGGAACATTCAGGAAAAGGGGGGGGAAAGCTAAGCATTATGTGGGAAAACACTAAGAGAAATAACATATGCAATGCAAATTAGAGAACAGGAAGAGACAACAAAAGGCCTAAAAAAAAGTTGTCAATGATTTATTGGAAAAATGTCCCTGAAATCATGAAAGATAAGAAGACACATATCTTAGAAACTCAACAAATGCAAAATAGAATCAATTCCAAAATAGAAATACCAAGATGTTCATAATCAAATTTTATAAAGACAAATAAATCCAAAGCAGTTCTGGAAAAATGAAAAACTATGTACAAAGTACAACCAATAAGACTAGTTCTAATTTCTCAGTAGAATCATGCAGGCAAAAGATAATAGGATGATAAATATAAAATACTGAAGGGGTACAAAAGGCCAACCCAAAATTATACATCAAACAAAACTGTCCCTCAAATATGACAGTAAAATTATGACATTTCCAGATAAATTAAATAAATTGGCAACAAACTAACCATAAAAGAAATGGGAACGGAAGTCCTTTGGACAGAGAACTCACAATGATAGCCAACAATCTGATATTAAAACACATGACAACATTAGCTCAGCTATCAAAGTACGAATTAAGTTAAACCTACAAGCTGAAAAAGAGCACCAGTGATTTCAATTTATAAACAAAAACATGTGCAAACCAAAAAGAAAGAATAAATGGTATAGTTATAGAATATTCAAAAGGAGGAAGTAAAGATTATGTCAATTTGGGGTGGACTGCATTAAGCATAAGAAGGTAATAATAAATTACAGGGTAATCTCAAAATTCATCCTCGAGAAATCTCATTAAAATAAGAAAATAGAATATTGTAAAGGCGCACAAAGCAATAAAACAAAGAAACAGAGTAAATGCTAAGAAAATCATAAACAAAACAAACACAGAAAGAACACCATATAGAACAAAGAAACCATCTATCACACAAAAAAGGAACACAGCAAGATGGCAGTAGTAAAATATCTCTCAATAGTTACACTATCTATGGAATATAAATTAATTAAATGCACCAGTTGAGAGACGGGAGCAGAATGAATACAAAATCAGGACCCATCATTATCTACAAGAGACATGCCTTTGACACAAAGATAAAAATAGAAAATTACAGATGTTGGCAAATCCTAAGGGCAGCAGTTTTAAAGCACCACTCACTCCATGGGAGAAAGATGGGACTTTCTACTCCCATAAAGCCTTCCACCCTCAGAAACCTGAAAGGGAAGCTGGATTCTGTCTCTTCGGGTCCCTCTGAGTCAAAATCACCTCCATGGCAGGCAGTGAGTGAGAGAAGTCTTCAGACACCTCATCACATGGATTGATCTGGAGGACCTTAGGTGAGTAAAATAAGGCAATCCCAAGAGGATACATATTGTATCAGTCCATTACTATCAAGAGCCAATGAAAGTGGGACACATAGGCAGAATCATTATTTTAAGGTTACAAGGATGGAAGAGAAAGGGAAGGGAAATTACTAAACAGAAGGGAGATCTATATTAACAAGTGAAAAGAAAGGCAATTTGCAACAGGGGGTGGTCAGCTAAAATTTATCAAGACAAAGAACGACAGAGTGGAGTACAAAAGCTAAAGGCAGCCAAGGTAAATATTATTACACAGCCAATACTGCAATCCCAGTACTAACAATAACCTGCAAGTGACCACTTAGAAAGCAATGAAAGCTGAACAGGTACAGAAAGGAGACATATAGGTTTAAGAGAGGATATGTCTACATATGTATTTATGTATGTCATATATCCATGAAAATTGTGAAAACAAATTAAATTCCTTTGCCATAGCCAAACACCTTGACAGTCTACAAAGACAACGCTCTTTATCCTACATTGATGAATAGCAACTAGGGTTTAAGCCTTCTGAGCAGCTAGCCAAGGTACCACTCTTGGTTTCTCCCTGTTCTGAGAAAAGAAGAGTGAAGAAAATAACAGAAGCATAGAAACAATTAACCCAATGGACTAATGGCTGACAAGAACCACAGCCTGTAAGACCCCACAGTCAGAGCGAGACAGTGCCCTGCGGTCACTGCCGACTACTCTAAAAGGGAACGCAACAGAGAGTTCTGAATAAAGTGGGGGAAATGTAAAACATAAATTAAAAAAAAAATTATTTGTCTGATAGAGACTGGTGGAACATCCAAGAATATGGCCTCTTGTCATCCTTTAGGACATCTCACTGGCTCAACTTCCAGCCAAGCAACAGGCCTGTATGGTAAACATCAAGTAGGTATACACTTTCTAAAACAACAAACCATAAGCTTTCAAAGAAACATTTTCCTGGCTGAGCCCCGGTGGCATAGTGGTTGAATGTGGGACTGCGGCCCATGGGCGTGGCGGTTCAAATCCAGCAGCAGCTCTCCAGGAGCAAGGCTGGGTAGCTCCCACCACCACCAGAGGGAAGTGATGCCCCCCCCCCAAAAAAGCAACATTTTTCTAATGAAAAGGCTAAGAAAGCAAAAAGCAAAGAGTGTGATCAAAATGGTAAAAATGGAGAAATGACAGACAGATGAAGAGCTTTTACATTGTGATTAATGTCATAAATCAAAATGAATATCATAAATCAAAATGTGCTTGAATCGTGATGTGGAAAAGCCAATTTGTTCTGTAAGCTTTCATCCAAATCATAATAAAAAGATGCTTGAGTGGTTTTTGGTTTTGTTTTTTTTTAAGTATAGGACTAACCTCTCTACAATAACTGAGAAATGTCTCCAACTCACCATAAAAGTAAAATCTTTTTTCCATGAAATTGGCTGCAATAAGTGGGTCTTTTCTTGATGTTAGAATCATGTTTCAGGATTTGAACATGTGGCAGTCATGTGCTTATGTTAATTTTATGATTGAGATGTAGGGGTGGAGTCTGGCCAGTTAATCTGGAGATAGCCATTGAGTAGCCAATGAGGCCTCTGTGGGCATGGCTTTCACCTGAGACTCCTGGGAAATCTCACGGTATTTCCCTCCCTTGTGAAGATAAGAAGCTATCTTCCCCAGATGTTGGGAGTTAGTTTCAGAAATGATTAACCACAGGCAACACAGAATGGCGGCGGCTGGGAGGCTGGAGTAGCTGGTGGAGAGACCACATGGCTTTGCCCTGATGAAGCCGGACCTCTGAGGCTGGAGCAGCCACATGGAGGCCTCTGCCAGCGATGAGTTGCTTCTGCCACCACCGGATGCTGTTGATGGACCCTGAGCCCTGGAAGCGAGGAGCCTTGGGAAGACCCCTGTCGATGCCAGGACTCTTTTACCTGTGACTTCGTGAGTCAGAGGGAGACTTTATGGACTGATTTCGGGCATATGGGTTAATATCGGACTTGTGACTTTGAGCTGGACTGGGCTGGGATGTTTTCTCAATGTCCTGTTCCTCTTGAATATAAACCCATTCCTTGTATCCATATGCGTGTCTCTGAAATTTGTTCCTCTAGTCTACCCGGACTAACACAATAATCTTGTCATAATCTATGCCGTGCAAATATTTTAACTCTATTGTGAAAATCTAGAGCATCTCTAAGAAATTTTTTCCTTAAGTAGGCAAAATATGCAAATACTGATATGATAGTCATACTATACAAGACATATTTTTCCATTGTTGTGAATAGAATTAGAATAGGAAAGAAATTATAGGTGAGTACAAATTTAATTGTAGAGAATATAGTAATAAGAAGCAAAATTTTAATCTACATATTTAAGAAACTGATTAGCCTCTCTTAATTATGAGACTCAAACCTACCAATTAGTATAGTGTTTGCCTGGACAAGGCAGAGGAAATGTGTGATGTGATTTCATTAGTATACTCCTCAAAATGTTATGTATGTGATAAAAAACCACATTGCCAATGAACTACAAGGAAAATATAAAATAATGTGCAAGGGATCCAAATACTGGAAGTGGTTCAGCAAGACATGAGGAAGTAGGTATTTGCTAGAAGAAACCCACTATCCCGTGGAACCAAAGCCAATGATGTGAAAAGAATGTGAACACCTTGAATAGTGGCACAGGAAAAAAGAAATGGTAAGGGGCTCCAGAAGTTATAACCAAAGATGATCTGGCTGTTTGTGCAGAATCAGAACTTAAAAAGACAGTGAAGGAGGTACAGCATTCAACCTGGAGGATTGTGAACTGCCTCTTTCCCAGCAAGTACTAGATTGTAAAAGCTCTAACCTATGAAATAAAAACTGGAGAAGAGGAATGGAAGAAAAACAGAGTCGACGTAGCACACCTGCCAATAAGCAGTTACCTTGAATGAAAAAGCAGTCAGTAGTAGTTACATAAGTTCATGAAAATTTGAAGATAGATAAACCTACAGGGGTGGAGTTAAGCCTGTCAATCAGGCTTGTGGGTGTGGCCTTCTCATAAGGAGGGTCCTGGGAACACCTCCCGCCCCACTGTCCTTCACCTTCCTGCTGACTGACCCCGATTGCTGCCAGAGCCACTGCCATTGGATCCACATGATTGTACACCCACTGGCCTGTGATACTGCTGCGTTCTGCATTGTTGCATGTGGCTGTGTGAATCTGAAGGGGGATTTATGGACTAACATTGGACTTAGGGACTTAAGTTGGACTGGGATGTCTCCTTTATATGCAATTACTTCTTGATATATTGCTCTTTCAAACACTGGATTTGTTTCTCTAGTCAACCTGGCCTCGCACACAGTCACACATTCGTTATCTTAGTAGGGCTGTTCCACTAATAGAGCTTTAGGGAAATGATGCTCAACATGGCTGGAATACTTTTGTCTTTTCATTCAAAAATAAAAACATCCCTGTAGCTGTTGGTAATTTTCCCTGTGAAAAACGTTTTTGTTTGTTTGTTAATATGCCCCTCGCAAGCCTATAATTTTCTCTCACATTTGCCCTATACTTTTTTCTTAATAATTATCAGAAATTCAGAAACTTCTGGAACTGTTATATTTCATTCCAAGCAAAATTTATGATTATAAATATAAAAATAAATAGGTTGCTGATTTCTTTTGTGAAGTGTAAATGATATTCATTAGTAGGACTGTAAATTTGGGAGAAAGCACACAGAATTCAAATAACACAGAAAAATACTAAAACCTCCTGAACCTGTGATTGCATAAATTCTACATATATCTACTCTGTGCCATATCCATAGTGCCATATCTGTGTACTCACTGGTGTCCTAATTATGGACTACTGAGTCCAGGAAACAAGTCTTTATACACGACATGGAAATGCGTGATCTGAGTGTTTTGAGAAGAGTGGGTGCAATTTAGCATTAGTAACTAGTTACAAAACCTCCGTTTTGTAAGGATTATATTGAGGCTGCGTTCTTTAGAAGGAGTTTACAATTTTAAGAATAACACAGAGCGTAAAGCTTCTGATCTCAGAAAGACGCTGAAGGTCATTAAATACAGAATCCATATAGCCCATGGGAGTTTTGGGGCCTTGCCCCTGTCTTTGAGCCCTCTGACCCTTTCTGGTCTTTTTCCTTGTCAGGGAACATCTTGTTTTCTGAGGTCATGCATTCGACTGCTGACAGCTCTAACCCAAACTAACTTTCTGCAAGCATTATACCTACCCAGCTATCAAAACCCAAGCCAAACTCACCAGCATCCCATAGATTCCAACGCATAATCATCCTATAAGACAGGGTAGAGTTGAACTGCTCATGTGGGTTTCTGAGAAGATAATTCTTTAAGGAAGCAGAAAGCCTCAACTTTCCTCCCCACCCCCTACCCCACAGAGCAGCTGGTGGTTTCAAACTGCTGACCCTTTAATTAGCATTCCAATACCTAACCCACTGAGCTACCATGACTCCTGTTTCAGGCAAACGAATCCCTGGAAAATGACCTCATCCTTTTTCACTGAAGGGACAGTGGGTTGAGCCCTGGTGGCGCAGTGGCTGTGTGCGGGACTGGAGTCCACAGGGTTGGCGGTTCAAATCCAGCAGCAGCTCTCCAGGAGCAAGGCTGGGGCTCCCACTCCCACCAGGGGGCAGTGATGCCAAAAAAGAAAGAAAGAAACTGAAGGGACCGTGAAAAAGAGGAGGCCCTTCAACAAGACGGATTGATCATGATCGTACGACGGGCTCAAACACAAGAACAATTGAGGGGGTGACACGGGGCTGGGTGGGCAGTGCTTCCTTTTGCTGTGCGTAGGAATCAACTGGGTTACACCTATCAGTGGCAGCCTGTCACTCATCTGAAGGTACCAGGTGACCCACGGCTTCTTCTTTCAGTGGGATCTCCACAGTTCTTTTGTTTCCCGACCCTAGACCCGCGCTCCTGGGCAGACTCTGATTTTGTCATGGGTCCTTTTGGAATCTGGCAGTAAGAACTGAGGGCCTTTTGGCTTGGTCACCCATAAGATAAGTACAAAATGAAGCTAGCCATGTGGAAAGTAATATAGACTCCTGTCTCCCAAGGTCACGGGTCTGGAACTGAGTATAAGAAATGCCTCCTTTCCCTTATTCCTAGAAATAAAAATGAAGTGGTTGCTTTCATAATGAAAGGGAAGCTTGCAGAATGATAGTCTAAATATATAGGAGTCAGATGAAAAGTAACAGTAGTTGTTTGCGATGACCACTCTCCCTGGTGCTAGCTCTTGGATTTGCCACCCTGGCCTACAAAGTAACTAGGCTCTCTCAGCAATTCCTTCCTTCCTCTTGCTGGTTTTCACCTTCCCATTCCTGGTAACCTGTCTTTATACTTTCTTCCTCTGTTTTTGAGCCTATTATCCAACGTTCTGTTTGTGCCTCTGAGATTTTCCATCAGGGCTTCTCAGCACTCCTTGAATTATAAGACCAGAAGCTTCTCCAGCTGCTCCAGCTGCTCCAGCTGCTTAATGTCCACCTGCCTTACCCACACCCCACCCCCCGCATCATCCCAAGAATTCAGCATCTTTTTTCTCTGGAAGGAAAACTTTGGCAGGCATGCCTTTGCCTGGCATCAGCCGATGTTGGACCGTGCTCACTCTTATCTTCCTCCACTTCCTCTCTTGCCTCTTCCCTTCCTGAGAGATGTGTGGCACTGGATGGAAAGCAGTGGGGATGGATAACAGAAATAGCACCCAAAAGGTACAACTCTAGGATATATGTTACATTCTCAGCATCAACTAGAAGACTACAGCTACCTAATGTGAGATAGGAGTGGCACTGCAGCCCCTTCTGGGAACAATGACGTCTTACTTCATTCTTGGTTCAATGCTCCTCTTAAATGTTACTTTTGTTTCCTATTAATATTTGGTGCTCTCTCTCTCTCTCACACACACATACACATACACACACACTTATTAGTTCATCTTCAAAATATCCTTCTGAGTTCCCCACCTATTTAAGGGCTAACTTTGGCAGTACAAGAATGACAATAAGTGATCCCTGATTTATGAATGGGAAGAGTTCCAAAAGTTCATTTATACATTAATTTTGTAAGTACTTAAGACATAATTTATGTTCACTCTTTCAATCGTTCAAGAAATAGTTGGTGCTTAGTGTACTGTCGATATGATACTGAATGCTAGTGAATCAGTGGTGAGAGAAGAGAAAGGACCTTGGCTTTGTCCCCTACTGAGCTTATCACTTCTGAGGAAGTCAGGCACTACGTAAGCATCACAACTCAAAGTGTACTGCAACAAAGTGCTCTCAGAAGGATGGAATGTAAGGCTACAAGATGAGCTCAAATTTGCAGCTGCTTTTGGATGGCAGTTGAGGAAGTTAATTTATAACAAAGTAAAAACAAATGTTTTTCTTGTTTAACAAACATTGAAGTTATATCAATTAGAAAACACAAAATGACATATATCCATACATAGACATACCTACACAACTCAAACACATTCACTTACATAGATATACAAAGAAGCACACACTCACACATACTCAAATACAAACACACACAGGAACACATAAATATATTTGCACCCTCACACATCACAAATATACACATACATGTTTGTTAAACAAGTATTGAAGTCAAAAATATTAGGATGGGTAGAAGAAAATACTGATGGGTGGGAAGGCAGTGACTGAAATTCTGATCCTGGGCTAGGTTCCTTTTTGTTTGTTTGTTTGTTTGGGGGGCATCACTCCCCTCTGGTGGGAGTAGGAGGCCCAGCCTTGCTCCTGGAGAGCTGCTGCTGGATTTGAACCACCAACCCAGTGGGCCACAGTCCCGCACTCAACCACTACGGGGTTCAGCCTGATAGGTTCCTATTTTATCAACACTTTTCTTGCTTTTATCTTTTCACTCAGAGATTTTCTGAAACACTGTGCTATATTCAATGGGCTGAAGAAGTCCCTCACTACTTCCACAGGATTTACTAGGAATGAAAGTGATGAGTATGCACACAAAGGTAGGGGTGGAGTAGCTCTAGGGGTAATGAATACATGCTACTAACATATGGGGAAGGGGAATGTTGAGATTGGACTTCCTATCAGAGTTTTAATCTATAAGGAGCACAGGGGAAAAAAGCTGGAGCCCTCACCCATTCCACTGGAAAGGGTTGGAGAGCTCATGGAGCTGGGAAAGGATGCAAGGAGCTTACAGATGTAACAGTCCTAGCTTGACAACGTTGTAGTTGACTAGCAGTGCACACGCGCGCGTGCGTGTGCACACACAAAGATGGAATCAGTAATAACTGCCCTTACCGACTCCTTTAATCATTGTGATCATAAAGAGGTCACAAGTTACACCACAGGTCACAAGTAGCCACCTTGATGTCATCACACGAATTTCGGAGTCCCAGAAAGTAGGTCTTCAGAACTGTGGGTCAATATTGGGGTGACTTTTTAAATAAAATAATAATAGCTAATACTATGCATAAAGAACTATTCTAGGCCTTGCTATACTAAATCATTTAAAATTTGCAAAACCAATAAGAGATGAGCAATTCTTATTGAACCCATATTAAAGCTGGAGAATTCTACTTTAAGGCCACACCTTTTTTAAGTGACTGGGCTCAAATTTGAACAGCAGATGTCTGGCTGTTACTGTGAGCCATTACAAGATGCAGACAATTTGCTAACATTGAACACTTTGCAGCAGGTAAATACATGATAGGAGAAACGAGGGCAAGCAAAGTATGGCCTCAGAAAAGAAAGTGACCAGAAAACCCAAGAATGAACCCAGAGGAAAAACATGACAACCCATGTGCTCTCAGATCATCTGTGCTATGCACCGTGCATGGGTGCTGCCCATTGATGGCAAGTCGAATCCCACCAACACGCATCAGGCTCCACATCAACCGTGCTTCAGGCATCACAGTCCTACCACTTGTGGGCAACGGCTATTCAAATCCTCTAGAATCATTCCATTGCTGGATGCCTTCGTGCTTGGATTCCCAAATGTCTCTGATGGTATGTAAGTCCAGAGGGGGATATGAATTTTTTTTAACTGATAAGAAAGTAAGGAGATTTCTCCAACCAGGATTCCAGAACATAGAGGAGAGACGGAACCTTGCCTCCTCCTCCCACCCACCCACCTGCCCTACCCCAGAACCTCAGAGTAACTCACCCATTAAGTGGTCCCTAGCTGATTGCAGGGATCCTGGAGAGAAGATCTTCAGGCCATAGACAACGTAAGTAGGAGGGTGCCTGGCTTTGGCCCCTATGTCAAGGAGCAAAATAAGACCACACAGCATACAAAAATAGATTGGCCGGCTATATGTTATGATCTGATTATGTCCCTAGAAAACAAATACAATTTCTTTTGTTTTGATTAGACAGCAGAAGCCTCATCATCAATAGCTGATACCATACCAATGCATTACCATATAACAGACTGCCCCACTCCCATAATTCATATACACAAAACACCAAGAAAAGAAAAAATATACTTTTGCTTACAAATCAGAATGAAAAAAAATCATGAAGAATGTATGTCTCTCAGATACAACAAGATTTACCTGAAAATCTAATGATCATCCTTGGAGAAAAATCTAGATCTAATTCAATGTTTCCCCAATGGTGAAGCTAACATTTATATTGCTTACTTCAGGTGTAAAACTAGTTTAAACTGCTGTATTCTCTATATGTCTAACTTAGGCTCCACCATTAACAAGAAATAAAATGATAAATTATGGTTTTCAATTTCTATCTTAGAAAGCAAGGCAATTCAAGTACAAATCTATACCTGAAGGCATTATCTAAAAATGCCTCAGCATAGCACAGTGGAATAATTTGATTTAAAAAAAAGCCCTTGACATTTATATAAACTTTTCTCTGAGAAGCATCAAATAAATACCTAAAAAATATCACCCTAACCCTCACAATATGAATATTAAGGAAACTACAACACGAGTTTAATTATTCCCCTTAAATGTATACAGAAATTGAGAGAACAATACTCTATCAACTCTATCAAAAGTATTATAGCAAGCTTCCAGGACAGAAGACTTTTCAAAGCACAAAGCAATGCACAATTCACTAAGATTTGTTTTAACCAAACACAAATAAATTAGGGGGAGAGTATTCTTTGGAATTCTTAACTATGTTGGATATTAAAAATATGAAAGCAATAAGGTTCAGGTGTGAGTAGCCACCTCAAGAGAGAAATATGCGGGTTTTTGCTCCTGTAGATTTACAGATTCAAAACCCACAGGGGCAATTTTGCTCTGTTCTATAGCATCCCCAGGAATCCCAGAGGCGTGGTGGTTATGTGTTGGGCGGCTAGCCACGGAGTCATCGGTGCAAACCACCAGCTGCTCCTGGAGAGGAAGAGGAGGTTTAGAGACTGTTCTGTCCTACCCTATCTGATCACCATGAATTGTGATTGATTCATTGACTGTGAGTTTAGAGTTTGGAGTCCTGGATATATTATATTTTAAAATGTAATTTAAATGGTCCCTGGTTCTGTAAGAAATACTCCAATTCTGAGACTTTTTAATAAAAAAAATAATGCATAGGGTGTCCATGAACATATCTTTTTCTCCATGCACATATTTGACCCAAAGGGTAAGTTCACTCTTGAAGTAATATTTGCACTGTTACATAAAAGTTCCTCTTGAATCCAGGAAGGGCATAGATTAAAGGGCGTGTACTTTCTCTGCTTTAAAAAAGTAAATAAATCCAAAAGCCTATCTAAATGCATTTCATCATATCAAGCAAAAAGCAAAAATACATTTATTGGTATAAGAAGCTATGCAGTGTACAAGTACACCTACATTTGATATATTTATCAAAATGATCCCTTTTAGGATATACAATTAAGTCCCTTTTGCCTTGATTCTCTCAAGTAAACATTAAAATTTTAAATTTTTTTATGAATTGAAAAACTTTGGCCCCCAATAAGTTTCAGATATCATTTTGTATCTTATGTGTAAAGTTTAGTTATCAGACACAGAAACAGTTCCTTTGTACTTAAAAATCATGAAAAAGGGCTAAGCCCCGGTGGCGTAGTGGTTGTGCACGGGACTGCGGCCCACTGGGATGGAGGCTCAATTCCAGCTCCATAGGAGCAAAGGCTGGGTCTCCTACTCTCACCACCAGAGGGCAGTGATGCCCCCCCCCCGAAAAAAATCATGAAAAACTCTGCTTCACTTAAAAGAGGCTGCTCTTATCATCACGTTCATCTTTTATCTCACATCCTCCTGTTTTGGATCTCCAGCTCAGTGTATTGAGAGTGCATGGCATTTTTGAAAGTTGAAATTGAATCAGCCCTAACTCATAGTGACCCTATTTCTGTTATGGCACAACTGTTCCAGTAAGTTTCAAAACTGTGATTCTTCAGAAGCAGGCAACCAGGCCTTTCGTCCACTCCACACATCGACCTGGTATTGCAGTACTTCCAGGAACGATGCACTCCCTTCAGGGAGAAAAATCATGGTTCAAGAAAAGAAATAAACATATATCTTCTTCCCCCAACCCCCCCCCCCAAAAAAAAAAAAGTGTCTCTAACAAAACCCACAGCCCACTGTCATCTGGAAAACTCCTATGTAGGGATCTTCTGACTGCTGTATTTGAAATGTTGGGCTTCCAGGTAGCAGGGCAATGCTTACTGGACAGGCCCCTCGAGGACCCACCAATTGTGTCTATTATTGCTGTTGGATGCCAATCAAGTCCGTTTCAATTCACAGCAAACCTCCTGTATCACAAAGCAAAACACTGCACAGCCCCGGACCATCCTGAAAGTATTGTTTGAGCCCATGGTTGCAGATGCATGTCAGTCTACATTGATAAAGGTCTTACTCTTTCTAACTGTCCCCGAAAAAAAAAATCCAAACAACCCAAATCTCTGTCATCAAGTTGATACCAACTGCTTGTAACTTTATAGGACAGAGAGCAGAATTGCTCCTGTGAGTTTCCATGGCAATAACTCTTTACAGAAGTAGAAAGCTCTATCTTTCTCCCACAGGGTGACTCGTGGTTTTGAACCACTGACCTTGCAGTTAGCAGCCCAACGTAAAGCAATCATACCACCAGGCTATATCTTGATGAACTTAAATTATCCACTTTTCACTTACTAGCTAAGTACTGACCCACTCACACCACCCACAGACGATATGTGGCATGTTGTTATTTGCTTTGATTCCTGTAAATATGTATCAAACAGTTACCCTGCTCCCTAGCTTCTTCTTTCATCGATAAATTAATCAAAACCAGCAAGGGTTGCTTTTTGTGTTTTGTTTGGCTTTTCAATGAAAAAAACTCCCTTGTTCCTCAGACTAATCTGATTGTGACCTTTAAAAAATTCATTGGACTATATTCTCCATCTGTTTCTTTAACCTGACAATGAATACATTATAAGGAGAACTACAGCTTTCATCTGCAGCGCATTTTGCATGGCAATTGCATGAAAGCTGATTTAGGTATGCGTTTTTCAACATACACTATTTCACAGCCATGGTCTGACAAACGGGACAGTCGTGGTGTAAGAGAAGAGAGTGTCATATGATCTCTGGGGACCCCCCTGTATTCAATAATGAGGCCTTTCTACTTATTTATGCTCCTATGAAGAAAGGGGACTGCCATTCAAGAGATGCAAATTAAAACCACAATGAGATACCTCCTTACACCCACAATTCTAGCCCAATTAAAAAAGGAAGAAAAAAAAACAGAAAACAAAGAATGTTGGAGAGGCTGTAGAGAGAAGGGAACTCATATACTCAACTTCATTTTTGGTGAAATTGCTAATACAAACAGCCACTATGGAAAACAACATGGCGATATTTAAAGAAAATGGGAATGGAAATCCAATACGACCCACCAATAGCACTATTAGGTATATACCTCAAAGAAATAAGAGACACAACACCAGGGGATATATGTTCTCCAATATTTATAGCAGCACAATTTATAATAGCAAGAAACTATAACTAGCCCAAGGGCCTGATAATGTAGAAATGGATAAAGAAGCTAGTGCATACACACAATGGAATACTATGCATCCCTGAAAAACAGTGATGAAACACCACATGACGGGCAAGGACTGGAAATCATTATGTTGCATGACATGAGTCAATCACAAAAGGGCAAATTTATGAGTCCGTGACTAAAAGGAGAAATACCAATTAAATATTAGAGGTTAATTCCCAAAGGGGCAGAGAACTTGCCTACTGTCCATGAACCACAAATCACCCCCCTTATATGCACATTTTAAGAACCACCTAGAAAGAAGAGGCCTCACTTCAACTAGGGTTGCTTCTTCAATAAGTGTGGAGAAGGGAGACCAGTGACATAGATCATGAAAATTCAAGTCACTCAACAGGAATGAGAGGAGGAGCAGGAAGGCATACTAAGAACCTCAGGGGAGAATGAGCCTGGTTCTATATTCCAGGTAGACACATCCAGGTAGACACATCCAATACATTTCTACCCAGCCCTTGTGAACTCCACTATGATGACTTTAGATGCTGGCCTTACAGGCAGCGTGGCATCCCTCAAGGGACACACCAGATGGACCCAATGTGGGAGTCCAACTGAACAAGCTGAGTCCTACTTCAAAACCACCTGTACTCTTAGACTTAGGACTGAAATACCCTGATGAGACAGTAAGTAAAAGATGGCCACACCAAGATGGCAGAAAATGTCAGTCATTGGAATGTGGGTGGGATTCCTGACTTGGTGGGTGTCCAAGTAAAGAAAGTCCAGAACTACCATATATTTAGTACCTCGATGCTCCCCTTCCAATAATATGACAGGTATTAATCTGACAGGCCAGGATATGCCCTTGTGAGACATGGCATGTGGAATTTTCCTCTATAAATAACCACCATGCTGAGCTAAATCAATTAAAATATCACTCTGCACAAAGTAAACAACTTGTGGGTTGCAGCTCCCAGTTGAATTGTACTCACATAAATCCTCATATCAGCATTACCTTAAATTCTATGCTATTGGAAAAATCATTGATGTTACCAATGCAATTGCCTTATACCCCGGGATGATTGACAATGTTTCCCTTCTTGTTTGCTCTGTTTTGCCTTATTGGGGTGGGGGTGGCATTTGTTGCTGCTGGTGGTGGTTTTTGTTTTTGTCATAATAGGACCACAGAATTAAACCAGAGGTGTTCATAACCTATGGACAAGCAGATAGATTCTGGGCTCCCACTGACTTATGGCCTCAATCCTAGAACAATTAGTTCTTATAACATGGTCCTGCTCAATGCTTGGCTTCATAAAGAGATGCTGAAGATAAGAGTCGTATAGCAAGGTGTGGTGAAGAAAGACAATCGTGCCTGGCATTCAAATGAAATAGTGTCTACGATCTTAAAGGTTTGTATCCAAACAAGCAGCCATCAAAGGAAAGTATCAACTAAGTCCACATTAAAGAAGAATACCATACTGTGTGATCCAAAGATGAGGAGGAAAAAAAAGCCAAATATGATGAAAGATAAACTATTAGAGCTTAAATTGTGAACACTCGATTTATAGAAGGCTATAGATACAGCAGGAGCCCAAAATTCACCTGCTGAGTATCTAGTCAGATAATAACTGCATCTGGCTGATCACTTCCAGTCAAAAGCAAGGGACTCAAAAGATTATTGTACATTTGATTATGGTGGGTTGAAACATGGTATATGAGAGGGAACTTCATAAAATCTGGATTTTTTTTCAAACCTACAAATTTAAATTTTTTACAAACAACCTTATCACCTTCAAAGTGCTTTCCATTTCACTTAAAAAATTTTGTCAAATCTACCATTCCATTCTTAGAAACATTTTCAAACTTGTCTAATTCTATGTTGTCAAATTGCTGCCCTTTCATGTCCCTCTTCATTCACGAAAACAAAAAGAAGTCTCACGGAGTGAGAGTCAGGTGAGTTAGGAACATGGGGAAAGAGAGGCATGCTGGTTTTGTTTTTTGTTTGTTTGTGTGTTTTTTGCCAAAACTGGATCACTGAGATGGCTGTAAGTGAGTACATTTTCAGGGGTGCAAAAATAGTCTGCAACAAATCTGGCCTTTTTTTTGTCACACACTGTTAAGCAATCTTTTCAGAACTTCTAAACAGAAAACTGGATCAACATTCTGACCTGGTAGAATGAACTCTAAATGCACTATCCCTTCACATTAAAAAAAAAAACCACAAATGAGCATTGCCTTGAACTTTGATTTTACTTGACAAGCATTTTTGTCAATTAAGTGATGATGGTGCCTTCCACTGGTTTGATTGATATTTACTTTGGGGGTTGTAAGAATAGCACTGACTCTTATCACTGGTAATGACCTTGGGGGGAAAGTCTTTCAATGCACAGCATCTTTCTATGGGAAGCTCTTTTTCTTGGTCTGTCAAAACCTGAGGCACAAATTTTGCAGAGATCCTTCTCATTCCCAAATTTTCCATTAAACTTCAACAAGTCAAGCTCCAACCTAGTCCAGATAACTTCCCCATCACTGTGATGGTCTGTCACTAGTTTTCAAGCATGTGTATAAACTTTGTCAACATTTTCATCTCTTCAAGAGTTAACTGATATTGAGAACAAGGTTTGTCATCAATCATCATCTCACCTTTTTTAAAAAGAGAAAATCACTCATACAGTTGAGTTTTTCCCCATATTGCTATTGTTATAAGCTATATTCAACATCATAACAGTTTCTGTGGTATTTTTCCCTAGCAGGAAACAAAATTTCATAGCCACAAGCTGTTCTTTTACATTAGTCATCACAAAAGACAAGGCTTCAGTGAAACTACTTTTATGAAACAATTCACTGTGACCAGAGAGAACCTTCTCATTTGACACCACTAGATGCACTAACTCAGAGCGAGTTACTGGATGCTCACCTAGAGGAAAAAACAAGTATTCGAATGCTCCACCCAGGGAAGTTTTTCCAGTTTTTATGGGGGAGGGACTTGCCCCTTTTAACATGATACTTGGTCAGTTGACCTCCCTATTGATGCCCCTGACTTTATTCTTGGCTCAAATATGTCTTGCTTGTTCCATGACAGAAATTTCTTCTCTGGCTTCTATAATATTGTTAGTGGTTCTCCTTCTTTTCATTTAGTTTTATATTATTATCATTTTCTTCTTTGTTTTTCTGTTTATTGATTCTGTTAGGCTTCTCAGTTTATGAAGCACAGGAGTAATGTATGCATAAAGACAATAATAAATGCAATGGTTTACCTGAGACTGACATGGAGAGGGTGAAGGGAATTGGAGAGTAAACAAAAAATGGGGGCAGGTAAATGGATAACTGACTGTGATGGTGTATATACAAATCTTTAGAAAAGTGATTTAATAATGGAAGTGTATGATATGTAACTATTATATCAAGAAACCTACTAAAATAAAATAAAACTAAACTTGACCAATGATTGCCATGGGTGAAGGAGGAAGAGGTTTTGCTTAGGGGATATTGAGTCTCTGTTCATGGTGGTGGAATAATTTGGAAAAGGATATCAATACTGGTTGTAAAAAATGAAGAATGCACTCAGTAGAAAGCTTTGAATGGGAGAATGTTTTGTTGTGTATATTTTTGCCACAATTTTAAAAAGTAATGATAATAACCATGAGAAGAAAATATTCTAAAATTTATTATGGTAATGATTGATATGTGGATGAAATTTCAATTAAAATGTTTAAAGGGATGAGCCCTGGTGGCGTAAGAGGTTGAGTGAGGAACTGCAGCCTGCTGGCTTGGAGGTTCAAATCCAGCGGCGGCTGGGTAGCACCCATGACCACCAGAGGCAGTGATGCCCACAAAAAAATTTTTTTTAATGTTTAAAGGGGAGGCAAACTTCTAGATTTTTTTGTTAAGAAGACAAGAAGCTTTGAAAAAGAAAAGAGGATGTCTGCCAGGTTCTTAGAAGACTCAGTGACTGGAGTGCATGAAAAGGGAAAGTACAAAACTAAGATTGTAAGATAGGCACTCTCCCACCCCCAGTCTTCTAACAGTCTACTCTCCATAAACATCTCCCACCAACATTCCCATCCCAGCCAAGTACGGGGGTCCAGCTTCTTTTCCGAGGCAGGCATAAACCAGCAAGTCAACAATTTCTAATGCCTATTCTGCTTTTACCATGGCTATTATACCTGCTTTACGTTCATCTTTGGGAGAAGCAATCAACAAATTTAAAGCTATATGCCCCAGGCTTCACAAACATAGACCTAGCTGCAGCATCAGGATGTGATCCCTAGCAGCGCCATCACTGCAACCCCCTCACTCTCCCACCCACAACTGCCAGAGGGGCATGTGCTGGGCACAGGAGCCTCGCAAGCCCTTTCAATTAAATGGCACATATGGTTATGGTTCCTGAAACACATAATGCCAATATTACTCGTGTGAAGCAAATTCAAAATGTGGAGAAAGCAAAAGAAATAAAAGTGCTGTCCCTTTTTGTAAAAGGGCTCTGAGTGGTGAAAAGGCCCAATCAACTGGAGAGCGTGCATATCTTCTTCTGAATCTCATTTGATTTTCAGGTGGCTCAATTATCAACAAGCTGATGTTTCTGTACACCTATATCAAAATTATACCTGCATGTGATGTTATAAGCTTTCATATTTGCTTATTTCATATTTCAATGATTCATCTTGTTGAATCATTTTCTTTAGAAAAATATCTTTACTAACATATCTTTAATATGATGTGGGGCAAATACCACTTTACCTCTGTGAGCCTTCTCACAAAAATACATAACTAGTCAAATAATTTAAAAAAATCAGCTAATTACCAATCAAGGGACATCCTACAAATTGTTTCTTCTTCAGGACTATCAAAGTCATCAAGACAAGCAAAGTTTGAGAAACTCTGATAGCTTAGAGGACTCTTAGAAGACAGGGCAACTAAAGGTAAAATGGTATCCTAGCAGGAGTTGGACATCAGAAACGGGCATTAGAAAAAAAAACTAGGGGTCGAAGCAAATATAAACTTTCATTCATAATTGTTTATCATTATTGCTTCATGGGCTATGGGGAATGTACCATATTTTTGTTGGGTTGTTGTTGTTACTGCTAGGGGACACTGACTCATAATGACCCTACTTACAACAAAATGAAACACCATCATCTTGTGCCCCCCTCACAGTGTTGTTCTCTTTAAGCCTGTTGCTACAGCCCCTGTGTCAATGCATGTTGTTGAGGGCCTTCCTCTTTATCGCTGCCCCTCGATTTTATCAAATGTGATGTCCTTTTCTGTGGACAACGTGCCATTGTAGATGTAGAGAAGAAGTGCACATGGAATGCTCTCAGGTAGCACAGTCATTAAGCACTTGACTGCTAACCAACATGTCAGCAGTTTGAATCCACTAGCCTCTCTGTGAGAAAGATGAACCCATCTGCTCCCATAAATATTACAGCCCTAGAAACCTTATGGGGTAGTCCTGCTCTGTCTTCCACAGTCGGTAGGAATTGACTTCATGACAACAGTTTTGCATTTTGTATTTGTTTTCTTGTTGTTTGTTTGGAGGGTGGCACTCTGGGCACAAGATATATGGGAAGTCTGGAATATTTTCTCAATTTTTTTGTTAAATGCAAAACTTCTAAAATAAGAGAGTTGTCTTAAAAAGTCACTTTCAATTTTTACATAATCTGAAGTCAATATCAAATATTTTCCTTGTGTAGTCAAAAGAGTTCATTGAGAAGAACACATAAGAATTTATAGCCTTTGCTCTTTGTAAACAAGGAAACAAGACAAATATGCATCAGGGAGTGAGAAAGGGATGGAAATAATGAGAGGATTTACCCTCTTGTATTTTAGGCCCCTTACTAGGCAGTGTCCCATTCACTTCTTGCTAAATCCATCTGCGGTTATTACTATAGCAAGCATTTGTTAACTGTTTCCACAGGACCAAATTCAGTGCAAGCATTTGATATACGATATGTTGTTCAATTCCACTGCGGTTTGTTATTTTTCTCTTATACATTTGAGATTCAAAGAGGTACCTCTTCCAAGATCCCAGAGGTGATGCTCGGCAAGGCTGGATTTAAATCCCAGTGTCTTTTAGTTACCCTATTGTTTCCACTATAATCACATGGGGTATTTGTCAAAATACAGATTGCTGGGCATCCCAGATGCCCTCATTCAGCATCCAAAGAGGTGGCCAAGGCAATAGGCCTTTGGTTCCATCTCTATGAAGTGATTTCAATGCCCCATACTCCAGTTTTTGCTTTCTCTCAGATACACTACTAATATTTATAGGTTATCATTAGTAGTTGTGGTTAATTAGATCTTTGGATATGAAGGTATTGACCACACAGGATGCTAACCATAAGAGTAGTAGTTTGAAACCACCAGCCACTCTGTGGGTGAGAGACAAACCGTGAACCCCTGGTAAGAATTAGAGTCCCCGGAAATAATGGGCAGTTCCACACTGTCCTCTAGGGTCCCAATGCGTTGGATTCGACTTGATGACAGTGAGTTTGATTTTTGGTATTATCCTCAACCCTGATAATATTTTGCCAATATGTCTTCCAGTATATACTCCTCTTCCTTAATTTCAAAAACCTTGAGTGACCTGCTTTCTTATATGGCCAGACCGATTTCTTTTAGACCTAGCACTCGTTGTGCACTAACGATTAGCATGCTTTATTTAATATATATATTAAATAAAGTTATGCTTTATTTAATATATATCCAGAGGACTCCAGCAAACACACACACACACACACAATTATTTCACTATCTGCTGAAAACATTCGCAGATGACAACTTGCCGCTCATTTTCACCAATACTCCTGAAAGAAAGCCAAGAAGAAAACTTAGTCAACCACTTTGAGAACACAAATTAGCTGAATGTACTGACAGTCGCTCTCCCAAAAGAACAGAGGTATATAGTTTGAGAAACAATTTGGCTCATTGAATAGCCCCTTATGAATGAAAACTTAGCCAGGGATAAAACTGAAGGCAGGTTTGGGAACCGATTCTACCCTCACTCTGTTTTACTCTCTTAACGAGGTCCTTTCAATCATTGTTTTTTTTTTAACTTAAAAATTGGAGACCACTTGTTAAGGTTTTAGATACTCATATAAATCAGTCATATTGCAGAAGGAGCTATCTTATAGCTAGCATATTTTCTTTCCTCATCAAAACTGTTAGAGAAATGGCAAGTCGTTTGTTGGAGAACTGGCAAGAAATATAAGCCTCCCTCATTGGAAATCTGTGTGAAGCAAATTAGTCACCATAATAAACATATGACTGTGCCTCACTATGACAATACGTCTCACTATCTCACTGCACCATGCTTCCTCATAAAAAGCAATTGTAGCTTGATCTAGGCAGCCAGAGACTACACAATAAAACTCCACCTAGATCAAGACCAAAGGTCATGGCAACAGATATTACATGCTCATAGGGATTACACAGCTGCATTTCCATTCACCTTTGCTGGCAGGTTCTATTATTCCTGAAAGTATGGGCCGGAAATGAATGCTTGATACCACACGACCCCTCTTTCCCATGTCACCCAAAAAAGCATGACTTTGAAGTGCAATTGCTAGAACAGAGACTGACTGGAGCAGAGAAATGGATGATGGGAAATCCAGAACGGGTTTGAAGGAGACATTTCAGAACTGTGCTTCTCTGCTTATACCACCTAACCCAGATTTCTGATTATATTCATAACAATAGATCTGAATACCCTAATTATGCAGCTTCTACTTATCTTGACATTCAGATTCATGGACGAAATAAAATGTATTAAATATAAACCAATTATGGGGAACAGGGGAATTTAACAAGAAAGCAACTTACACCGTGTGATAGTCTAATTATATGCTTTTCTTAATTACTAAGAACCAAACATGAGCTATCACAGATTTAAAATTACCCTAAATCCTGAATATGAGTTTTTCAGAAATACAACAGATAAAGGATCAGTTTCCCTTCTTTGGAATGTGTTTTTAGGGCTCAAGGGAAGTCACCATAACAAGAGAGAGAGAGCCGTTCAGATAGCTAGGGTATTGTCTGACTGTGAGCTCAGTTCAAGACATTTGGTGGGGTTTCTGCAGGGGGCGGTGTCAGACCCTGTGTCTCAGACCCTAGCATCCCCCTGAAGACAGGGGAGGGGCAGCGGGTGAGTCAGAAAATAGTAAGAGTTCTCTGTGAAAGCTTGGCAGAGTTCATCAAAGCAGGCTGAGACACTAAATCCATGTTGGTGTGTCCCAATTCTTCAGTAGGGAGTACCCAGAATGCAGGGTAAATGTTTGAGATGCACTTGAAAGCACAAACTAGAATGAGTCAACATCATGCAAAAAAAAAAAAATGAGTGATTCATGTATTTTACATATGAAGAGACCAAGATATAGAGTGTACAATATTTTTGCTTATTCAAGCAGTATAAGAACAGAAATTTAAAGACCGATAGAGCTACCCTGTGACTCAGTATTTCCACTCCTGTCTATCTATTCAAGAGATTTTAAAGCAGTGACATAAGCAGACCACAGACATTGATATACATTTCAGCACAATCACCAAAATAGCCAATAGCCAGTAGCTTGGCACTATAGCCAAAAGGTAAAACTAATTTATATGTTCATCAACAAATCAACTGGTAAACAAAGGTGGTATGTACATATAGTGAAATACAATTCAGTCATGAGGAGAAATAAAGTCCTGGCACATGCTACACATGAATGAACCTTGACAACATGGTGAGTGAAAGAGTTCAGTAACGAAAGGATAGATAGTGGATGACACCATTTTTCTGACATATATAGAATAGGTAAATTGATAGCTTAATAATGATTACTAGGGATGAGAGGAAAGGGTAGTCATTGTTTATGATGCCTTGAGTTTCTGTTTATTGTATTGGAAATTTGGCAATACGTATTTGTGGTGATTATATAAAAATACTGGTGTCATTGGTATCACTAAATTATATACATGCCACATATATATTTACCACCATAAATCAATAAATGGGGAATGAGGAAGCAGGAACTCTGGAAGTCTCACTGCACTGTCCGAAGTCCAACTCACTAGAGCGCACTACTGCTCCATTCCTGAATTCCGTGGCACAGAAAGGACTCTCCTCCCACTCTCCCCTGACCCTAATTTCCCCCCACACCATGCTCTGACCTAGCCTGAACTTGATCACCATGCATTGAAATTTCAATCTTACATCATCCATGCATTTTTGCCTTCTGAATAGATGTGGCCTTTCCTTGTTTTGTCAAACAGAAAAACAAGCTACTTGCCTTGCATATTGAAACTTACATGGATTGGTGAGGCGGGATCAGGCTGAATACTCTAGAACACAAATCAGAAGTGTACTGTATCATCATCTTATAAGTTCAACAACACTTCAGTGAGAGTGCATGCTACGGGTAGGAATGATATGTGATCTTGCCTTTAGCAGGGAATACTGGCAACTGGCCATGACCAGACAGAAGAGGAGAATCCACATATCTTTGCAAAAGCCTTGATTCAGTGTAAGAAATCCGAGAAGGGAAACAAGGACAATGAGTAAAATAGCCAACACATTTTCCTTAATATCTTCAGTTCTGTGCAAAACAAAACAAAAAGCAAATAAAGGTAAGTTTCTTTATTTTTAAACGTCTACTGCTCACACGCTTCTAAAAACAACACAGAGCAATCCCCTCCAGCAAGGCTTCATAGTCACTAACAAAATTGTAAGGGTTATCTACTTATTTACCCTGTGTTATAAAAATAAAATCCATATTCTAGCACCGGCTTTCTGTTATTGACACACAATCCCAATGGATGACCTTGACCACTAAACTGAGTTTTGAAAAGACACTCAACTCTTTCATTCGTAACAAGGAGACGTGCTACAGATAAAAGAGCTTCGTGGGCTCTGTAAATGGAAAGGGAACGGTGCAATAACAACTGGTTAAAGGAAGACATCATTTCCAGGCTCCATTTCTACTGCCAGAATTGGCTGCCCACTTGGAGAAGCTGGAGAGCTACTGCCAGAGCACAGAGAGGTCCCCGAGGTCTGACAAGGACTGGTGAGGAACTTCGATCCTGTCATACATTCCCATTTGGGGATTTTTACCTGGAAGGCTCAGCGGGGAGGCTGCAGGGTAGAGAGGGAGCTCATCCAGAGGTGGGGGCTTCTCAGGGGGTGTGCTGAGGAATAGGGGTGAGAGCGTTCTGAGAGACTGTGAAGAGAGGGGCAGGTAGTAGGACTATATTATTGAGCCCGAGTAGGATGATGAGAGAATGGGATAGAGGATGAAAGAAGACATATGGGTCAAGGATTGGGGGACATCTGATGGTGTTAGAAGGGAGAATGTGGTTTTATGAGTAGAAACTAAGTTTGAGACTTCACACTTGAGAGCGCTATTGAATGACATGCTCCAGGGTGGGTCGTGGAGGACGTGGCTGGAATGGAGTCATGAGGGGTGGGGGGGGAGAGAGGTGCAGGGGGGTGGGGAGCACAAGGTAAGAAGAGCTCAGGCTGTAGGTGAGGAATTCACAAAAATCATGAGCATCTCACCTCACCAATCTTTGCTCATGTACATATTTCTCTCCCCCCACCCATCCAGCAAAATTATAATATCCTTTAGACAGGGTAGGCACTCTTGAATATGTCTGGCATTAGAGATACTTCAAAATATTTTTAAGTGAATGAATCTATGAGAAAATAAATAGACTAGAATAAGAACTCAAATCTAACTTACCCCAATGAAAGGATCATTGAAGATTGGGTGCTGTGCTTAAGTGTGGTGAAAAAGTGGGTGGAGCCCAGCTCTCAGAAAGAATAACAGGGGGGGGGGTGGTTCTTAAAAGCTTGTCTTCCAACAGCACCCGTCTAAGAGAGGTGCCACCCAAGCAGGGATAGTTAGGGTGATTGTGCAACTTGCCTAACACACAAGCCCACATGAAAGAGGCTCACCAGCAGGTGTGCTCCAAGGATTATAAATAATTTGAAAATTCAAGATCTTAGAAGATAATTGTATTAGAGTTTAAATTCTGAGCACTTCATTTGCAGAAGGCTGTGGGTGACAGGGAAAAAGCAAAACCAATGGTGGAGTTCCCACACTGACTAAGCCTCCACTGAATTCCCTCCATCTACGGACCAGGGAGCTGAAGCAGGCCTCTTGCCCTCAGACTGGTCGCATTAGAAAGTGGATACATACAGATAAGAGTTAAGCTAGATTTTAAAAGCTTATTGTTTGCTTTCCCTTTTGACCCATTTCTAATTTGTCACTGTTTATATTACCTCTGCTTTCTTTTGGATTGAAATTTTTTGATGTTTTATTTTGCTACTATTGTTGCTAGTTTTTATATGATTTCCTTCATATGAAACCTCAAATAGGTATAACTGTGGCAAGAGTAACAAGACTAAACAGTTTCTTCAGGTTATAACAGAGTAGGTTGGGGGAAGCGGGAAGCTAATAACAAACAAGCACAAAAATGAAGAAAATTTTCGAACATGATGGTGAGAGTACACAAGTATTTTTAATATGTCCAAAGCATTGAATAGTATGGTATGTGAACTATGTGTCAAAAAGAACTCTTCTAACTAAAAAAAAAATTTCTTAAAGACCTCAAATCTAATGCTAATACCTAAAAAGAATGAAGTGCTACAATTAAGGAGGCAACTTTGAGTCGGCACACAAGAGTGTGTGATGTGATGATGTTGCTGTTAGTGCCTTTGCATCTATGTCAAGTTCGCGTGATCCCACGTGGCGTAGCAGGACTGCTGTTGTAAGGTTTCATAGGGGTGATATTTGCAGGAGGTGGCCCCCCCCCAGGTTTTTCTCCTGTGAATTTATTCAATGAATTTGAACTGCTAGCTTTTCAGCAAGCAGACCAAGTGCTTACCCACGGAACCACCAAGGCTCTTGGAGTTCTGTGATATGAAACTCTCGGTGAAGGTCAAGGAGACCGGAAAACATTACCAGTTGTGCTGAATTGTAACTGACAGGAACAGAGAGCAAAAAATAAAGATAACGGAGATGTGAAATATTCAAATAAAATGATACGCAAGACCTGGAGAACCAAGATATATTCAGTGGAAAGGGAGAAATATTTTTATCTCCCACTGTGCACTCTTAATAAAGCTCTTTTTTGTTCATATCAATAAAATTTATGGTATGCACTTCATCATACTCAGAATATTCTGATGTCTATTTTAAAAATATTTGAAGGCCTCGGAAATCAAATAAAAATTTCAATGAGGAAAAAAATGCTTTTCTGTTTCAGGTAAATTACCTAAAGTAGAATTGTTCCCTAGATTGCCTGTTATGGTATTCATTCATCTATGCCCTACCCAAGCCCACTAGGGTCATCATATACTAACATTTAAATATTTAACTAAAATGCTTATTCAATAGGTTGGAGCATCATGACCAAGGCTAGATCACGGAAACACTTGGATGTTGGAGGTTCACAAGGTGCACTGGAGAGGAAGGACACCCGAGAGAGGAAACACCGCAATCCAGGGGCCAGGCCCTGGAGGACCTAGAACGTGACTTGATGATAAACAGGAGCTGACCTTCAGAGACGAGAGAGAGAGAGAGAGAGAGAGAGAGAGAGAGAGAGAGAGAAGAAAGGAACTGATGGAATAGACTGTCTACAACAGGTTAAGGAATAAAGATGATGCTAAGATTTCAATCTGGGGCACTGGCAGAAGGAATATGGCGGGATCAGAGGCAGATGTTGGAAAGGGTAACTGATTGGCAAAGTAAGTTAATGGAGCGATTCCTTCATTCAACTAAAGTGTTCATCACTGCTGTAGAGCTCAGGACACACCAATGAGCAACACTTATCCCCCTGCTTTTGGGGTTTCCTTTCTAATGAGCGACGATAAAAAATAATAATAAACATACAAAGTAAGTATGCTATATAGTCTCTCAACATGATGGCTGCAAGAAAAAACAACTAGAGCAACAGGGGAAAAATGGGAGTGGGTAATGTAGAAGTTAGGGCAATTTTAAGCAGGAAGATTGTCTTTGCCTTACTGAGAAATAAAAGCAGTTTTGTAGTATAATGTGTTATTCACTGGACTCAAAGGTGAAGCACTGGGCTTCTAGCTGAAAAGCTGGCAGTTCAAATTCATTGAATGGCTTCACAGAAGAAAAACATCAAGGTGAGCAGTTGAAAAAAAATCAACTGCTTCAGACTTAAGTGAGGATTTATACTCCCCGCATGATTGATAGTCTCTAAAACCCAAGGGTGCAGTTCTACTCGGTCTTATGTGGTCATGATGAGGTAGAATTAACTTCATGGCAGTGAGTTTATTGAAAAGTAGCACTGAGTTGAGTCTGGAATGGTGTGTGGGGACTGTGGGTGTTTTAGCTATGCAGGTAAGCGGAAAAGCCTTCCAGGAAGAAGGAAGAGTCCATACAAAGGTCTTCTGGTTAGATGAATGCCAGACAGAAAGACCAGCGTGGTGGGGAGGAGTCATGGGCGACAGTAGGAGATGAAATTAAAGAAGGCATGTGTGACTTGATCCTAGAGGCCTCCTAGCCATTGTGTGATGACTGGCATACATGATACATGAATGAGGAGCTATTGCAGGGTTGTAAGCAAACTAGTGATATTCCAAAAGCAGGACTCTGTATGCTAAGAATCATCTACAGGGAGGAGGAGTGACACATGTTAAGATACTATTGCTGTCAACCAGATGAGAAATGACAGCAGCTCAGACCAGAAAGGTTCCATGAAGGGTGGAAATATAAGATAGATCCATTGAATGCCCTGTGTGATTGAATGTAGGGTGTGAGACTGGGAAGATTCTAGAGTGAGTCTAAGAACTGTGGCTTCAGAAACTGAAAGTTTATTGTGGCAGAATTAATGGTGGCAGGCACAACCAAGACAAATATATCCTAAGGGAGCTCAGAGTAGGTTTGCACAATCCAGAGATGCTGAAAGAGCAGCCCCACACTGAAGAAGGGAAGGGCATGTTTTCCTCTTTGGGGTGCCCTTCAGCCAGTGCCTGCATGCTTCCATATTCTGATCCACATACTGAGTTGTACCTGCTGTTTCCTGAATAAGTCACGTAAATCTGACTGTGTGAGGGCTATGGGCCACTGCAACAAAGACTGGATGCAATGGGAAAACAGAGTGCCTTCAGAAAAACAGCTGGTGTTAGAACCCATAAAATGGTTAGAGGGTGTGTGTCTCATCTCCACCTCATGGGATTCCAGCTTTGCTCTAATTCTGGCAGTTATCTCCTGAGTTAGATAGGCTTCCATTATTTTACAACGCTCTTCTTCAGTGATTGGTACCTTCTAATAAGACATCCAGAGTACAGGGCATAAAATCTTGCCATCCCCACTTCTGAGGAACATTCTGGCTATCCTTTTTCCAAAACAGATTTAGTCATTCTTCTGGAAGTCCATGGTATAGTCAATATTTTTTGTCAACTCCATAACTCAAATGCATCATTTCTTCTTCAATCTTCCTTTTCCTTATCCAGCTTTTGCATGCACATAGGTAATTGAAACACCATAACTTAGGTCAGGTGACATCTTTGCTTTTTAATACTTTAGACTATTGAAGCAGAGTTGCCCAATGCTGTATATCACATTGCAATTCTCTTGTCGCAAGGAAGAGACATTGGAAATGAACTTCATATGCTTGTGAATCTGTACATTTTTAAAGCTTTCTAAAAATTCTGATGAACAGAATTACTTGAAAATTTCATTCCCTTTGCAATGTCCCCAAACTGCCTGGTTTTCCTAAGTCATTATTTTTCTATTTAATCTTTTTCCTTCCTTGCTGTCAGGTTCATGGGTCCATGCTTCATTCTGTGATTGACTGGAAAATCAGATGACTATTTTTGATAATAGACGCCCCTGGCGTCTTTTAAGTGTTTAAGTTAAGTGTTTGACTACTACCTGGAAAGCTGGGCAGTTTGAACCCATCCAAAGGTGGGTGTTTTTGCTTTAAATGTATTTTGTTATTAAAAGATTATTTTATCAGGGGCTCTCACAACTCTTATTATAATCCACACATCAGTTGTGTCAGGCCTATGTGTACAAACGTTGCCATCATTCTTTTCTAGACATTCACTTTCTGTTGAGCCCTTGGTATCAGCTTCTCTTTTTCCTTCCCTCCCTCGTAAGTATATTTTTTGGGAAACATAGTGCTTACTTGACAGAAGAAAAAAAATAAAAAACACCAACACTAAGGCACAGAGAAGCTTCTTAGTCATCTTTAGATCACAGCGCTAGATGAAATGGGTACTGGGTTTAAATCCAGAAGTTTGACTCCAGACCTCCTAGATAAGGGATCAATTGCTATATGTTCTCCCTGGACACAAGCTTGCATAAAAGGAGATTAAGCTTATAAACTTAAAAACTTGCAGTAATTTCTTCATCAACTTTGCCTAGACCTTAATTTTATTATCAACGAAGTTTTTTCACTGTTAGTGACATTTAAAAACCTAGAAAACTTTTCGTTTTAATATGATATTCGATTACAACATTCGATTATTATTTATAACAAAATCAAAATTGGGGGAGAAAATATATTCCTTGGATTATTAAATGTACCTCTCAAGTATATACCTTTAACTAACATTGGATTGTTATAAGAACCATTATAACACCATTCCTTGACTTACAGGCCCTGATGTTTATTGCTGTAAACTTGTATGAACTTGATTTTTCAGAAGGAACTCTGGCGGTGCAGTGGTTGAGTGCCTAGTTGCTAAATAAATGGTTGGCAGGTCAAACCCACCTATTCCTCAGCAGGAAAAATACATGGTAGTCTGTGTTGGTAAAGATTATAGCCTTGGAAATTCCATGGAGCAATTCTACAATGTCCAATAAGATAAATATAAGTGAGAATTCACTCAACCAGCAATGGGTCATCATTTTATTAGATGTGGTCACACCATTGAAGACATTATTATACCAAGTAATCATTGGGGGAGTAACAACAGCAAGGCCAACTGCAGCCTTTTCTTTTGTTTCTTTGGGGGGGGGCATCACTGCCCTCTGGTGGTCGTGGGAGCTGCCTAGCCTTGCTTCTGGAGAGCTGCTGCTGGATTTGGACTGCCAAGCCCATGGGCCACAGTCCCACACTCAACCACTACGCCACCGGGGCTCAACCCTAACAGCAGTCTTTTCATTGCCCTATTGACCATGAAGAGTTGATTATTGGTAACAACCTGAATTTTCAACCCAAGATTTCAGTCAAAATTGCACAGCCATCGAAGATCAGAGTATTGTTCTTTGCAACAAGAATAGAAAAAAGAAGTTCCACACCCAATAACACTTTTACCAATCTTTACCACCCCCCGACCCAGTAGCCACATCCCCAACTCTGACATTTTATCTTGAGAAAAGAGATGGGGGGGGGGGGGAGTTGAAAAGCTTTCCTTAACATTAAAAACCAGTGTATATTAGACATGAGTAAGAAATCAGAATTCACATTGTCCCGGGAGGAACAAGAAATTGGTCCCTTTCATATTTAGCCCTCTATCTGTGCATCTACTAATCTAGTCAAATCCTTTTGGAGAGTCTCAAGCTTTCCTAGAAAAATATTTCATCAGGAGGCTGAGCCCCGGTGGTGTAGTGGTTGAGTGCGGGACTGCAGCCCACTGGGTTGGCGGTTCAAATCCAGCAACAGCTCTCCAGGAGCAAGGCTGGGCCTCCCACAACCACCAGAGGGGCAGTGATGCCCTCCTCAAAAAATATTTCATCAGTGTGGTAAACTGAAAGTAGATCAAAGCACAATACTGTCCCCAAAGCTGCCTTCATCTTAACCATGTTGCCCAATTCTCATCATTTCATAGTGTAATAATTAAACTGTAGTACTTTTAGGCTTTCAGCATCTTATTGATTTGTACTTGCAGTAGAAGCCATCTATTCTTTGAAAACATCCCATGGAAACTCAGCAGGTAGAAATGCTCTTTTTAAGAACATACATCTGTGTGTTCCCCTGTCCTCACTATCTTTAAGGAGTACATTCACATGCTCAGGGGCTTACCTATCCAGTAATGCCAGCAAGGTAAGTCGATCATACCAAATTTTAATCCACTTGCCAGGGAAAACAATAAACTTGTAAAACTGATCTGGGTTAAATTTTCCTTGGGTTGAAGAGCATGAAGAATTCTCCAGGTCTTGACTCAGATGCTTTTAAATACCAAAAAAGAGAGAGAGAGAGAGAGAGAGAGAGAAAGGATTTCATGTCAACATGTTATTGCCATAAATATATGTCATCACTCAATAATACACAAACCAGATGTTCAAACTTAGAAATGCAAACCAATGTATTTCATAATACATGGATAAACTGAGAAGAGAAATATCTTTTTAAAAGATTTTAACAGGCTTGACATTTAATTTATATATCATACAATTTAATAATATTAAAAAGAGTTATGTAATCATCACTGCAATCAATTTTAAATTTTTCTTCTTTCCTGTATTGTTGTTAGTTGACAATTTCCCTTCAAACTCTTCTGCCATGTCCCAAGGAAATGATTAGTCTAGTTATTGTCTTTATAGATTTATCTATCCTGAATTCCACATACTTAAAAACATACAAAATAATAATAATAATTGACAAATGTAAGAGAAAAAATCTCAATTAAAAAGCAGAAAATATTTATAACTGGAAAAAAATTAAAATGGGCCGGAAGGAAAATCAAATGATGATTTTTAGAACGCTTTTACCCTAACTACACCTGGAACAGAGTGATGAACTTCTCAACCCACGCAGCGGGTGAAGATGATGCTTTCACACAGAAGTGGAGGGCCTCTTGGCATTTAATTGGGAAAATTGGACTGGCTGACCCATGGAAGTGGAGCTGAGTACGTTAGGGCTAAGGTTTAGTGGAGTGGGGGACCACTGGGCAATTCCTTCAGGGAACTGGATTTACTGACTCCATAGAGCTTGGTCCAATGCCTTCATGTACCAGGATTTCTTTATTCCTTCTTCTACTGATGGCCATTTGGACGGTTCACATTCCATTGCTATTATGAACTGTGCTGCAATGAACATGGGAAATCATACATCTGTTCGTATTTTGTCTCTTATTTTTTTGAGTATCTCACCAGCCATGTTATTGCTGTGTTGTGTGTTATTTCTACCCCCAGTTTTCTAGGAGTGCCATATAACTTTCCACAATGGTTATACATGTTCAAAAGCCCACCAACAGTCTATGTGAGTCCCAGTTTTTTCACACCTTCTCCAGTATTGGTTGAGGACTATTTTTATTTTTTAAATTGTGGGTGTAATATCTCATTGTTATTTTGATTTGCATTTCCTTAATTGATAGCCACTTTGAATATTTTTTCATGAAAAAATTATTAGCTACTTTGGTGTGATTCTTGGTGAACAGTCTGTTTGTATATTTTGCCAACATTTTAATTGGGTTATTTGCTTTTCTTTTTATTGAGGTGTAGCAGAATTCTATAGATATTAGTATGTAATCTCTTGTCTAAAGTGTCATTGCTAAAGAATTTTTCCCAAACTGTAAACTCTTATTTTACTCTTTTGATGAAGTTGTCAATGTGCATAAATGCTTTGTTTTTGTAAGTGTTTTATTTTTAGTAGGATCCACTCACCTATTTTGTCTTGCACTATGTGTGTGCTTCCTTTATTATATCTGGGAGTCTGTTTATGCCCTATCATAAGGCCCTTGAGTTTGTCCCAGTTTTCTCATTATGGTCCTTATAGCTCTGGAATTTATATTTAGGTCTCTATCTTGAGTGTGTTTTTGTGCATGGTCAAGGTATGAACCCTGTTTCATTCTTCTGAGACCAAGATCCAATTTTTTAGGCCCCTTTCCCATTTAATGTTTTCTTAATCTTTGTCACAAACCAGATGCCTGCAGAAGAATTCAATTATTTCTATTGTTTTATTGCATAGGACTAGGTAGCTACCATTTTACCAGTACCGGGTTATTGTGATCATTATGGCAATGTAGTAGCTCGCAGACAGATAGTGTATAGCCTTCCACTTTGTCCTAAGTGTTAAGGACTTCCTTGCTTATACTAGGTCTCATCCCTCTCCATATGAAGTTTGCAATTGGCTTGCCCATTTCTTTAAAGCATAAAGTTAGGATTGTTGTCAGACTTGCATTGCATTTGTAGATTGTTTTAGGTCCTGACGTTTTTTCAAGTTGGTTTTTTTTGGGGGGGGCGGGGGGGGCATCACTGCTCTCCGGCGGCAGTGGGAGCAGGAGGCCCAGCCCCACTGCTGGAACTGAACCTCCGATCCAGTGGGCTGCAATCCCGCGCACAACCACTACGCCACCGGGGCTCAGCCCCCCAAGTTGCCTTATTTTATCTATAAAACACAGCATAGTCTTTCATTTGTGGAGGTCTTTTTGGGTTCCTATTGGCTTTGTAATAATCTAGTTTTCTTGGGACAGGTGTTTGGATACGCTGTTGTTAAGTTTACTCCTAAGTATTTAATTTTATGCTGCTGTGGTAAATAGCTGGAGAAAGGAGCTTTCAATTCCATAGAGAGTTACACTTTCAGAAACACACAGGGGCAGTGCTGTCCTGTTCTATAAGAGTCGCTAACAGTTGGCAAGAACGTAGCAGTCTCGTTTTTCATTACTCTGAAGGCGTCGTGTGCAACAGATTTACCCAATGCAGTGTGTGTGTCAATTCAACTGATCTCATTAGTGCCACTTCCATGAGCCTTGACTGCGGATCCAAGTAAAGCAAAGTCCTTGACAACTTCAACCTTTTCTCCATGTATCATGACGTTTCCTATCAGTCCAGTTGTGAAGATTTGGGTCTCCCTCTCATTGAGTTGTAATTCATATGAAAGCTAAAATCCTTGATCTTCATCAGCAAGTGGTTCAAATCCTTCTGACTTTGAGCAAACAAGTTGTGTCCGCTTTCCTCCCTCTCCCCGAAGATAACTACTGTCCTACATTTTTTGTTTCAATTTCTTTCCTCTTCTTCATTTATATGTCTTTACCCACAAATACTATGTTGCTTTATGTGATTTTGGAGTTCATAAATATGAAATCAAAATGAATGTGCCCTTTTACAGTTTCCCCCCTTTTAATGAATTTTCCATGTTTAGATCCATGTTTGTTTTATAGCAGTAACTTAAGTATTTTGCTGCTGTATCATATTCTATTATATGACATATCATCATTTACTTATCTATTTTACTGATCTTTGCTGTCAAGTGTTTAGGTACTTTGTTGAGGGGTGGAACATTATGATTGCTTCCCTACGATGAATATTCACGCTCCACAAGTATAAATGCAGGACTAGAATTTGTACGAATGCAAATTTTCAGCCTTATCACATGTTCACTTTACTAGAAAACAAATTATTTGAATTTTCTAAGAAATGCAAAGTTTACCAGAAATGTAATTGCTAGGGACGGAAATGTTAAATTTACAAGATAACAAATTACTGTCTAAAGTAATTCTATCAGTTTACATTGGCACTAATAGTATATAAATGCTACATTGTCCCACATCTTCACCTACATCTGATAGAGTGCAGTTTTCTTTTTTAATTTTGTTTTTGTTTTGTTTTGCTTTGTTTGGGGGGGGGGCATCATTGCCCTCTGGTGGTGAGATTAGGAGGCCCAGCCTTGCTCCTGGAGAGCTGCTGCTGGATTTGAATCTCCAACCCAGTGGGCTGCAGTCCCATGCACAACCACTATGCCACCAGGGCTCAGCCATTAACTTTGGATATTTTTGTAAAACTATAAAATATTTCATTTTCATTAAATATAAATATTTAATAGAATATTTAATAGAATATCCTTGATACGTAGTGATGTGCATATTTTTTTGTGTGAGTCAGTATTGACTCAATGGCAGTGAAGTTTGGGGGGGACTTAAGTCCCATCAAAAATTAGGTGTATACAGCTACTTGGTTGTATTTGGGAGTTCTAAATTCTAATCCATTGATCATCATATCTGTCTTTGTACCAGAGTTAGACTGTTTTGATTACCAAGGCTATACAGTAGGCTTTAGGGTCTAGGAGTGAAAGACCTTCGTTTTTATTTTTTAAATAGTGTTTATTTATTCTGAGTTTCTTTCCTGTCCATATAAAGTTGATGATTAGTTTTCCAATTTCTTCGAAGAATTGTGGTGGAATTTTTATCAAATTGCATTGACTTTATCAAGCACTTTTATAATATTGATATGTTCACAATGTTTAGTTTAGTTCACAAGAACATGGTAATCTGTTCCATTTATGCAAGTTCCTTTTGGTTATTTGAAGAAGTAGTTCAGGTGTCCTCTGTAAGTCTTTTGATCCTTTGGTAAGATTTTCTTTTTCTTTTTTCCCCCCTAACCCTAACCCTAATCTCTGGTAAGATTTATTCCAAACATTTTATCTACTGTGGAGTTTTTGTAAGTCACATTGTTCTTTTGAAATCTTTTTCAGTATCATCATCCTTAATATACAAGAATACAACCGATCTATTTTTATCTTATAGCCTGCTACACTGCCAAGTTGTCCAATGTTTGAGCAATTGTTTAATTGAATCTTTGGGATTTCTCTATAAAGGATTAAGTCATCTGCAAATAAAGAGAATTTTATTTCATCCGTGCCTCTGTGGATAGCTTTAATACCTTTTTTATGTCTTATGGTTCCAGCTACAACTTCTAGGACTATGTTAAATAACAGTGGTGATGCAGGGCAAACTTGTCTAGTTGTCGCTCTCTTTTTTTAATCAGTTTCTTGGGGGATTACACAACTCTTATCACAATGCATGCATCCATTCATTGTATGTCAAGAACATTTGTACATTTGTTGCCATTATCATTCTCAAAAAACTGGCTTTCTACTTAAGCCCCTGGTATCAGCTCCTCATTTTCCCCTCCCCATTCTGCCCTCCCTCATGAACTCTTGATAATTTATAAATTATTATTATTCTGTCACATCTTACACCGTCCAATGTCTCCCTTCACTCATTTCCCTGTTGTCCATCCCCCGAAGAGGAAGTTACATGTAAATCCTTATAATCAATTCCCCCTTTCTACCCCACCTTCCCTTCACCCTTCCAGTATCATCCTTCTCCTGAAGGGATCATCTGTCCTAGATTCCCTATGTGTTCAGTTCCTATCTGTTCCAATGTACATCGTCTGGTCCAGCCAAAGTTGTAAGATAGAATTGGAATCATGATAGTGGGGAGTGAGGAGAGCTGTAAGATTCAGAGTTGCTACACTGCACCCTGACTGACTTGTCTCCTCCCGGAGACCCTTCTGTAAAGTGATGTCCAATTGCCTACAGATGGACTTTTGGATCCCCACTCTGCACTCCCTCTCATTCACAATGATATGAGTTTTTTGTTCTTTGATGCCTGATACCTGATCCTTTTGTCACCTCATGGTCACAAAGGCTGGTGGACTTCTTCCATGTGGCCTTTGTTGCTTCAGAGCTAGATAGCCACTTGCTTACCTTCTAGTTCTCTTTTGAAGAGTATATTATTTAAATTTCTCTCTTTTAAATGGAGACTACTGGTTTTGCATATATAGCTTTTATTTTGTTAAGCAATTTCCCTTATATACCTAGATTATTAAGTGTTATTTTCATCAGGAATTGATGTTGAATTTTGCCAAAAGCTTTTCTGCATCACTATAATCATATTTATATTCTCCTCCTTTACCTTCTTTTTGTGATCAGTTACATTTTTTTCTAATTATTAAACCATCCTTGGGCTGAGCCCCGGTGACGTAATGGTTGTGTGAGGGACTGTGGCCCACTGGGATGGAGGTTCAATTCCAGCAGTGGCTTCATAGGAGCAAAGGCTGGGCCTCCTACTCCCACCACCAGAGAGCAGTGATGCTCCCCAAAATAACCACTCTTGCATATTTGATATAAATTCCACTTGATCATGATGTATTTGTTGATGCTAAGTTGAATTCTGTTGGCTAGAATTATATTAAAGATTATGGCATCTATATTCATTACTGATATTCATCTGTAAATTTAAATTATTGCCTGGTTTATTTTCAAAGCTATAATTGCTTCATAAAATGAATTTGGTAGCATATTGTCTATTTATACATTATAGAATAGATTATGTAAATTTTGAATTAACTCTTCCCTAAATATTTGATAGGAATCCCAAGGGAAGTGATCTGAATGTAGACGTTTTGATGTTGAGGTAGGGGAAATTTTTTAATGATTTAAATCCAGGAGCAAGGCTGGGCTTCCTACTCCCACCAGGGCAGTGATGCAAAAAAAAAAAAAAAAAGGAATAGTGTTGTTCAATTTCCATGTAATTGATTTCTTTCTTTTTTTTTTTTTTTTTTTTTTAGGCATCATTGCCCTCAGGTGGTGGGAGTAGGAGGCCCAGCCTTTGCTCCTGGGAGCCGGAATTGAACCTCCATCCCAGTGGGCCGCAGTCCCGCGCACAACCACTACGCCACCAGGGCTCAGCCCCATGTAATTGATTTCTTTGGAATTTATTCTTCTATGGTCAATTACTAATTTTACAGTCCTATGATCTGAACAAAATGGTTTGCATTATTATCTCTGTTTTTAAATTAATTGATGTTTGCTTTATGACCAAGAGTATGATCTATTCTGGAATAGTTATTGTGGACACTAGGGAAAAAAGAGAAATCATTTTTGCTTGGTGAAGTGTTCTATATATGAGATCAAGTTGAATGAGTATGTTATTTAACTTTTTTGTATCTTTGTTGATTTTGTTTCTAGTTAACCTACCTTTAGTTGAAATTGATGTAATGACGTCTCCTAGTATTACCATATTATGTTCTACTTGTCTTTTCATTTCTATAACACTTTGACTCATGCATTTTGATTGTATTTCATTTGGTGCCTATATATTAATTGTGGTATGGGTTCTTGTTCAGTTAAAGCTTTGATAAGTAGCATATATATATGTCATTAACTTTGATGTCTATTTTGTTTGAGGTTAATATTGCTACTTCAGTTTTCTCTTTACTGCTATAGCTTGATATGTTTTATTTCTCCATCTTTGATTTTTAGTCTATGTTTATCTTTATATCTAAGGTTCATTAATTATAATCAGCATATTAAAGATTCACGTTTTTAATCCATTCTGTTAGGTTTTTTCCTTTTAAGTAGTAAATTCAGTCCACTTGTATTCAGTGCTGTTATTACTAAATATGGTTTTGTTTGTCATTTTGTTAATTTTTTATGGTTTTACTGGTTTCTGTTTTCAAAGTGATTTGGGGGATTTGTGTTCCTTTTTTCTTGGTTGCCTTCTTGATACCGCCTTTGCTTTTTTTGGCTTTTATTCTATTGTGTGTCTTACTTATATGGTTTTCATCTTGCTTGGTTTTTTTTGAAGTTATAATTTTTTTTTGAAAAATTAGTTTTTAGTTTTCTTTTCCTATTTCAAAACAGCTTGCTATACTTTGGGAACAGTTTGATATCTTCTCCATTCAAGTACTTAATTTTTTCTCTCTTTTCTCTGTTTTTGTTTACTCTTTTGCTTTTGTCTTCATAGCAGAATGTTGCCTATGATTACTTAATTTATTTAGTTCCATTTCACTTTGAATATCGCGTCAGTAAAATGCTTTTCTCCAAACTAATTTCTTTTCTAAAATTGTATGCTGCTGTCTGTTGTTACAAGGTTTCTGTTCACAGAATTCTTTTTAGTTTGTTTTGTAACATTGGTCACGTTTTCATAAATTCCCTTAGTGTTTCCCTGTCTGTAAATACTTTGATTTCCCCTTCATATTTGAAAGATCATTTTTCTGGATATAAGATTCTTTTTTTTTTTAGGCATAACTGCCCTCTGGTGGGAGTGGGAGGTTCAGCCTTGCTGCTGCTGGATTTGAACTACCAAGTCAGTCGGCCGCAGTCCCACACTCAACCACTACGCTACCAGGGCTCAGCCGATATAAGATTCCTGGTGAACATTTTTTTTTTCCTCTCAGAATTTTGAATAAATCATTCTATTGATTTCTTGCCTTGGTTTTGGTGGAAAAACTTCAACATATCCTAACCAATTCGCCTTTACATGTAATTTTTTTTTGTTTTGTTTATCATGCTGCTCTCAGAATTGTTTATTTTTAATACTAAAAAGTTTGATTATTATTCTTGAGGTGATTTCATTTTAAGGTAAATTCTGTTTGGAGAACTATGAAACTCCCTGCATATTTATTTTGTTTTGGCTTGATGTTAAAGAAACCCTCTCAATAGTTCATCAACTATTTTCTCAGTAGTTATTACTTCTTCTTTCTGCTCTGGAACATTTATGTGGTATGTGCTGTTCCTTCTGATGATTTTCCATAGTATCATGAGATTATCTTTAGGGTTTTTTTTTTCTTTTATCGTTTTTATAGCTGGTCCTCTTGTAAATTGCTTTCATTGGGGGCAGGTCATCACTACCCTGGTGGGAGTAGGAAGCCCAGCCTGGCTCCTGCAGAGCTGCTGCTGGATTTGAACCACCAATCATGTGGACCGCAGTCCCACACACAACCACTATGCCATCGGGGCTCAGCCTGTAAATTGTGTTCAATAGAGTTGTCTTCAAGATCACTGATTCTTGATTCTGATGTTTCTATCTTGTTCTTTCACAATGTGTTCTGGTTTTAATAATTTGGTGTTTGCCTTTTGCATTTCTGCTTGAAATTATTGTAGCGTTTCTAATTCTTCGTTCATTTGGTCAGCATGTTCCTTGAAGGCACCCTTGAGTCCTTAAATTATGGCTCGTGTATCTACTCTATCTCTATTCAATTGTTCCTCCACGTGCTTGAAGTAATGGGGGATCAGCGCTGTCACCTCCTCTGGGAAGGATCACTAGTCCTCTCCTCCTACAGGAGCTCTTCTAGGTCCCCATCCCATGCTACTTGAGCTGTTTTCCCCTGTTTCAACAAGTATGTGGAGAGCAGCTGCTGCTTCTGAGTCATAGTGTTCTTATTAGTAAATTTGTTTTTTATGTTTGACTCTGAATAAATATTTATCTCCTACACCCTGGCTGAGGAAACGGGATAGTCGAAGGAAGCCAGGCAATTCTGCACCAGTTTAGCCACAACCGGGGCCAAAGTCAACAAGCAGTTCAGTATGGGCTGTCACAGTCCTCACTGCCTCAAGTTAACACCGATTCATAATATCCCTATGGGACAAGAGAGAACTTCACCCTGTGAGTTTCTGAGACTATGCCCTTTATGGGAGTAGAAAATTCCATCTTTCTCCTGCAGAGATGCTGGTGGTAATTTAGCTAGAGTGTAGAATTTAAAATTCTCTTGAGGAAAGGAAAGTATGCCTAGATAGGACAACTCTTTAGGCTTAAAATATGTGGATTGTTGATTTGTACAGAAGACGTAAGTAACGTGGTGGTGTTTGCCCCAAGAATAAAGGTTGGCGTTAGGGTAAAACTTTCCATCATGCTCACTCGCGATGCCTACTGGTGCCCCTTCTTCTAAGGTGCTGTCCTCACCCCCTTGTCCCAGGACAGACTTAGATTCAAGAACTGACTTCCGGCGTTACATCTTGCTGCAAGTCTTCTCTGCGCCTTCCACAGAGTCAGATCTCAATTAAGGTTTAAGAAATAAATCCAAAAAAAAGACATTCCTATCTCTCAGCC
>PVJH01019617.1:0-18710 GCA_004026705.1 Nesogale talazaci
CAGCATGCCCACCACTGGTCTAGGCTAACAAATAACAATTACCAAAATATTGTTGCTAAAATATCAGAAACCCAAATGAAGGCTGAGCATGATAGTGGGACAAGAGGAAAGTAAAAGGAAATAGAGGAAGGAACTTGGAGGCAAAGGACATCTATAGGGGTCTAAATACAGGCATGTACATAGGTAAATGGACTTAGATATGGTGATGGGGAAATAGATCTATGTACATATACTTAGAGTTAGTATTAAGGCAGCAGATGGACATTTGACCTCCACTTAAGTACTTCCTCAATGCAAGAACACTTTGTTCCCTTAATTGGCATTCCATGATGCTCACCTTCCTGTTATGTCCACTGAAGACAAATGTGTACATAAGCAATGGTGGTGAAGAAAGCTCATGGTGCCCGGCTATCAAAAGATACAGCTTCTGGGGTCTTAAAGGCTTGAAGGTAAACAAGCAGTCATCTAGCTCAGAAGCAATAAAGCCCACAAGGAAGAAGCACACCAACCTGTGTGACCACAAGGGGTCGAAGGGATCGGTTACCAGTCATCAAAGAACAAAAAAATCATATCATTGTGTGCCCACCTTCCTGATTTGATCACTGAAGACAAATGTGTGCATAAGCAAATGTGAAGAAAACTGATGGTGCCTGATTATCAAAAGATGTAGCATCTGGGGTCTTAAAGGCTTGAAAGTAAACAAGCAGTCATCGAACTCAAAGCCCACAAGGAGGAAACATACTAGCCTGTGTGACCACGAGGTATTGAAGGGATCAGGTATCAGGCATCAAAGAACTAAAAATTATATTATTATAAATGAGGGGGAGTACAGATTGGGGACCCAAAGCCCACCTGTAGGTAATAGAACATCTTACAGAAGAGTCTCAGGGAGGAGATGAGCCAGTCAGGGTGCAGTGTAACAATGATGAAATATACAACTTTCCTATAGTTCTTCAATGCTTTTTCCCCCACCACTATTATGATTCCAATTCTATCCTGTAAAACCCAGCTAGACCAGAGGATGTACACTGGTACAGATAGAAACTGAAAACATAGGGATCCAGAACAGATGATCCCTTAAGGACCAGTGGTCAGAGTGAAGACACCAGGAAGGTAGAGGGAAGGTGGGGTAGAAAGGGAGAATTGATTATAAGGATCTACATATAATCCCCACCTTGGGGATGGACCACAGAAAATTGGGTGAAGGGAGACATTGGACAGTGTACAATATGACCAAAAAATAATAATTTATAAATTATCAAGGGTTCATGAGGGAGGGGGTAATGGGGATAGAGGGAAAAATGGGGTTTTAATATCAAGGGCTTATGTATAAAGCAAATGTTTTGAGAATGATGATGGCAGCAAATGTACAAATGTGCTTGACATACAATGGATGTACTTATGAATTGTGATAAGTGTTGTATGAGCCCCCAATAAAGTGATTAAAAAAAATCAGAAATGTTGACAAATTAACAGCTATAAGAACATTAACAACGGGCTGAACCCCGGTGGCGTAAGTGGTTGAGTGTGGGACTACGACCCGTAGGCTTAGCAGTTCAAATCCAGCAGCGGCTCTGAGGAGCAGCACTGGGTAGCACCCACGACCACCAGAGGCAGTGATGCCCCCAAAAACAAAAAACTAAAACAAAAAAAAGAACATTAGCAGCAATGTAAGCAGTAGTTGCTGGCATGTAGCACATGTAGACGAGACAGCATAATTCAATTATTATATTGTTCTGATCCATAATGATCTTATGCCCATTGGAAGGAAGCACTGCCTAACGATTGTTCCTGTGCTCGAGTCCATTGTTGCAGTTACTGCGTCAGTCCACCTCATGAAGGGCCTTGACCTTCCCCTTGCCCCTGCCTCACCAGTGTACCAAACATGATGTCCATCCCCCGGCACTGGTCTCTCGTGACAACATGTCCACAATGTGTATGGTGAAGCATCACCACCCTTGCCTCCAAGGGGCACTCTGGCCATACTTCTTCCAAGACAGCAATGCAGATCTTTTTTGCCTTTTAACAGTCCATGATGCTTGCAATGTTTTTGTCCAGCACAACAGTTCAGATGCATCAATGCTTCTACAGACTTCCTTATTCAATGTCCAACTTTCACATGCATGTGAAGCCATTGCAAATACCATGACTTGGGTTAGGGTCACCCTAGACCTCCAAGCAACACTCCTGCTTTTCAATACTGTAAAGAGGTCTCGTGCAAGCAGATTTGCCCAATGCAATGCGGTTCAGAGTTCATCGGAATTGGATAAAAATGACAGCTCTGCCCTGCGCCCATTAGAAGGTTAAAAAAGTAAAGAGAACGTTAGCCCTATAGGGTGCATTTATAAGCTGGCATGGCCCTGTTGCCGAGGCTACATCTGATTCCCTCTGACTTGCCCAGGGAGAAGGAGAATCCATCTCCTTCCCGCCAGATGATGCCACAAGACGGAGGTCAGATAATGCCTCCACCCTCTATCCTTCTGAACTCGATGCCCTTCCAGAGCAGGCTTTTCTGTTGATTCGTACGTGCCATTGCGACGGCCACACTGAACTCACAGGCAGTACTCATCATTAAGGGGGTTTCCAGGGGAGGTAACAGGTTACAAGGCAAGATCGTATTGTAGCTTGGTCCTAGTGGGCCTCAGTCTCTCAGCCACACGGTCCCATGCCTCTGCCTCTGCGGTCCAGGGGGCCGGCCTGCCGCTCCACTTCCCTGGGCCCCAGCCCCAGCTCTCCGATGAGTAGTTGCTCTGCTCTGGCTCAGCACGGCTCTGCTGCTCTGCTCATGGGCTCCAGGCCGTGGTCTCTGGCGCTTTGCCACTTGGCCTCAGCCCCTTGAGTCAGGGATCTGGAGTGTGCTTTGCTGGCGCTGGCTCTGCCACGATGGTTTCGGGAGCTTTCTCTCTCTTCCACTTCGGGAAAGGCTCTCTAACAGTCGGGAAAGACAGCCTGAGCTGATCACGACCCTCTCACAGCTGTTTCACGTGCCCTGTATGCAGAGTCCCGTCCACCCTATTCATTATTGCGTGGGAGTTAGCAGAGGCATGGATAGAAAAGTCACTTGAAAGGGATTTCACTCCAGCACCGCTGGCCTTAAACTTTTTTTTTAAAATTTGAGTTTCGCCGTGACTCTCTCTCGTTGCTAAGTGCCGTTGAGCAAGCTCTGAGTGGTCCGTGCATATCAGAATACAGCCCGGCCTCGGCACCCTTCCTAGGTTGGCGTGGATTGTTGCTAATCCATGGGATTGAGGGCTTCCTCTTTTTTTTTCTTTTTTCTTTTGGCAGGCACTCTGTTTTATCAAGCACCATTTCCTTCTCCAGACATCGGTCCCTCCCGATAACACATGTAAAGTACGTGCGACAGTCCACCCTCCTCGTGTCTCAGGAGGATTCCAGCTGTGATTTTTCCAAGGCACTCTTATTTGCCTTCTGACAGTCCGTAGCACATTCAGTCGTCTTTACCAGCCCCCATTTGAAAAGCATGAACTCCTTTGGCCTTCCTAGTTAGTGCTCAGCTTCCTGATGGCCCGGAGGCCCGTGGCAACACCATGGCTTGGTGAGGTGTACCTTTTGCCAAGGAATTTCTTTGTGTTCACGAATCACTTCTTGAAGGTGCAGGGCTTGGCCCTTGTGAGTGGACAGAGGGAGAGGAGGATTGTGCAAGGATGCCCTAAGACGGCCGGGCGAGCAGTGCTCGGAGAGTCTTGGCCAGGCTTCTGGGGCTTTGGTAGGAAAGGTTGCCTGTTCGAGGAGTCCTGTGTTTTCTGGGAGGATGGGCCCTCCTCCTGCTTTGCTCTTGGATGGAGTGGATGAAACCCGAGGGAGGCATGGCTTTGCAGGAAAGGCGCTGCAGCGGGAGGCTGTCCACCGCGTTAAGGGAAGGCAGGTCCAACTCGTGTGGCTGCAGGGCGAGCACAGGCATGGCTCGAGCTGCAGGAATCCTTCTCTCCATGGATGTCTGTGGGCTGACCTTTTAGAGGGGATGACTAGAAAGAAATAGAAAGCCTTTGTCGCCTTACTGGTCTCAGGGCAGCCGGACTTTATCCTCTCCTTCCCCTCCTCCCCTCTCCACTGCCAATCTCCCCATCCTCTTGTGTCGCTTCTGCAGGCCTGGGGTGGCACGTAGGGTGGTATGACTCAGTGTGTTCCTGGAGGTCTGGATTCTCGACAGCCATGCGTTGCTCAGATGGTGCTTCTGCACATGCTCATTCGCCAAGAAGTGTCCCTGCAAACCTGGACACTGCAATGCCCTGTCCCCATTGTGCAAGAGCCGCGCTCTTCCTTCCTGCTGGTCAGGAATGCATATCCTCATCATAATACTGATTCTTCTGGCCTCCTGGTTCCTAGACACAGGAAGTCCAAAGCACCCTGGTTGTGTCTCTTAGCTAGGCTGACCTCTATTTCTGCTGAGGCCAGAATTGTTGGGATGGGGGAGCACAAGGTCCCCCTTGAGTTACTAGGTGGCATAGATCAATTTGTCTACCTAGCTTGCCTCTGATATCACACTCTTTTGTTTATTATAAGTTTATATTGAGCCTTTGTGTGAGGCCAGGTTGACCAGAGAAACAAATCCAGTGACATATATGTGGGTAAGAAAGACCTTTATATCAAGAAGTAATTACATTATATTGAGAAAACCTCCCAGCCCCCTCCAATGCAAGTCCATAAATCTGCTAGTAGTTCATATGGCCCTCTTCAGATTCACACAGCCACATACAATGATGCGGAATGCAGGAAGATCACAGACTGGTGGGTGCAAAATTATGTGGATCCAATGGCACTGGCAGCAATAAGGGGCAGCTGGCAGGAAGGTGAGTGCAGAGAGAGAAGGGGAGGTCCTCAGGGGCTGTGTCAGTCACCTAATCTCCTGTCAATTTCATGATTGGGAGTGTAGGAGTGGAGTCTAGCCTGTCAATCTGGAGATAGCCAATGAGACCTCTGTGTGGGCATGGCCTCCTGGGAATTCTGGGAAATGTGGTAATTCCTTCTTGCTGGTGTGAGACATTTTCTCAGTCACTTCCTTGAAGAGACACTTGACTGTCAAGGTCGGCTCCCTGTGAGCTATTCTGGAAGAGAATCCACATGGACCTACCCTGGTGGAACCAGACCTCTGAAGCTGGAAAAGCCACATGGAGACTCCTATCTGCCCACTGGCCTATGATTGTCCTGTGTTTGATGTCATAGCGTGTGAGTCTGAAGAGGACTTTGTAGATTGCTGTAGGACATATGGGCTAATATTGAACTTAGACACTTGATCTGGACTGGGTAGGGATGTTTCTCTCAATGTTCAATTGCTCTTGTGTACAAACCTCTTTCTTAAACACATGAGAGTTTCTATGGAGTTGTTTCTCTAGTCTACCCAGACTGACACAGGGCCCGCCTTATGAGAAGGCCACACTCACAGGGAGGCACCATCAGGCTGTGACATGACTGACAGGCTAGATTCCACCCTTAACCTTTTACGTATCAACTTGACATGAAATTATGAATTAGACAACTACCAGGTTGTCTAATCCATTAATGGAGATGTGGCGCAAACCTACTGCTGTTGAATTCATTCCAATTCATAGCAACATTATAGGACAGGCTGTAAGACTTTGGAAGCACACTCCCTCTTCTTTGTCCCTCAGAGCAGCTGGTGGGTTCGAACACATGATTGCTGGGATAGAAGTCTAATGCTTAGCAGACTGTGCTAGCAGGGATCTTTGTACTTGGTCTTCATTTACTGATGTCTTTATTAACATTGGTTTGCGGTTTTGAGCATGTCAACCTTATATATGTTTTCTTCGATTTATACTGAAGTATTTCATGATTTTAGGTGGTCTTGTAAATGGCCCTCTTCCCCCTTAAGTCACACTATCTTCAGTTGCTGGCATGGCAGCCATGCTATGTGTACCGAGTAAAACCCCACAGGGTTTCTGAGGCTGAATCTTTTGGAAGAAGACCACCAGGCATACCAAAGTGTCTGATGGGGACTTCAGACTACCAACTTTGGGGCCAGTTCCTTGTTTGGCACTGAAGCATTTGCCTTTCACCAGGACTTTTACACACACACACACACACACACACACACACACACACACAATTTGTCCTTGGTTTTAAATGAGATTTATTTTCTCAATAGCTGTTCCACCCTTTGCAACCTTCTCTTTTTCCTGCATGCTACTTTCCCTTTAGGTTCTAATGTTCGTGGCCATGGCCACATAGCACCCACCGACACAGCTCATGGTTAAAGGGTTTTTTGAGGAAGTTAACACATGGCAATGCCATTGAGAAGTGCTCCAGATGCAGTTGTGTGTCGAGACATGTTGTCAAGGTCTTTCAGGGCTGCTAATAAATGCCTAAGGGCATGACCCTCCAGCTGCCACCCGAAGGCATTCAGCCCAAGCCCAGTGGATCAGCGAACCCAGCTCCCTGAATTAAGTGCCCAGAGGTACCCCATGCCAGGAAGTCTTAGCCCAAAGCCTAGTGTTAGAGTTTTCTCCTAGATCCAGGAGGTTCACTGAACTGGGATCTGGGGTCCAGAGGATGCATTCTACTCCTGGTTCTCATGGTGATAAGACCCTTAACCTCCGGCTTAGCAGAGGGCTCATTTTATATGCAGTAGGATAGCAACCACACTGTAGCTGGTTCATAGTTTCTCACAGGTGAATCATATCCGTGTGTTACCCACTCCTCCCATTTCCCTCTTCGCCCCACCCCCACATACACACCGTCCTATTCATACCCATGCAGGAAAAGGTCCTTTGGTGGGAGTTACAGAGACTTGGGTTTGAAGAGGCACATTCAATAATTCATTGTCCCTGCAATAGTTACTGCTAATCTATAGTAAACTGTTTCCCAGTTTATGTCACATCACTTTCCTTTTTTAAAAAAAATTCCTCATTTCCTCCTTCTCTCATAAAGGAATCTTTATTTTCTATATATATGGAAACATTTCTCAGCTTAGAATGTTACGTAATCTGGTTTGAGAAGATTACTAGTGAAGGGGTGGAGTCTGGCCTGTCACTCAAGATATAACCAGTGAGGCCTCTGTGTGTGCATAGCCTTCTTCTGAGAATTCTGGGACATCCTGGATTTTCCTCTTTGGAGGTGGGAGAGACTCTCACTCAGCTCATTCCCTTAGAGATGCTGTCTGCACACTACCTGAGAGACACTCTACTGATAAGACACATGGTGCTATGCCCTGGGAGCTGGAGAAGCCACATGGACCTCCTGTGATGCAACCAGGCCTATGGAGGCAGAGAAGCCACGTAGAAAACCCCTGCCAACCCTGAGATGTCTACAATGCCACTAGGTCCACAAGACTTCCAACCCACTGGCCTGTGGTTCTCCTGCACTCAGCATCATTGCATATATTTTGTGAGTCTGAAGAAGACTTTATAGATTGGTATTGGACGTATGGGCTAATAGTGGACTTATAGACTTGATCTGGTCTGGGCTGGGGTGTTTTTTTTAATATTCAATTACTCTTGTATATATACCTCTTTCTTATATATATATGAGTGTCCATGAATTTATTTCTCTAGTCAACACAGACCAACACAGTGTTCAAAGCCATCTTATTTTGGTAGCTAGCAGCTTTTTCCTGCTTCAGCTCCTGTTATTTCATCAAATACATTAATGTACTCAATCCATATTCAAGTAGAATTGTGAAAATGTAAACAGTCACAGTTTTCAGCATTTAAATGACCTGGTTACTATATATCATAAAGCACTCTTGGTCCAGAAAAATACATTGGATGGATTTACTAAGCACAGTGAAACCCAGAAAATTGGTAAGAGTTTGCCTAACCTCTCTCTCTCCTTTTTTTTTTTTTTGTTTTTAAATCAGTCTCAGACACGGCCCTATAGTAACCAGCATGGGATGACTGTCTTTGTATGAAAACCATGCAGAAAGGCAAACTGTTTGTAGGTGCTGCTAGAAGAAGCAGTGTTTAATGAGGGAAGGACTAGACCAAGCTACTGTGCTGTCTTTCAGGAGTCAAATATATTAATATTTGTTAGCTGTTTTTCTTGAGGCCTAGCTGCCCTAGGTTTATTGATTCATAGGTGATAGGAATCCTGGTAGCGTGGTGGTCTGATACTTGGCTGGTCTAATAAACTAAAGGTCGGAGGTTCAAACCTACCAGCTGCTATATAAGAGCAATGTTTACTTTTTCCATTTGTTTTCACGGTATTCTAGAGTCTTCTAAAGCCTCTTCTGTGTCTTCATTGTTTTTTGTCTGCAGATTTTGCAACATTTTCCTCAATCTGTTGGAAGTACCTGGGCATCTCTTTTCCAGTCATTGTTGAGTGGTTCCCACCTTTGATCCCCCAGAAAGGTCACTTGACTCTACACATCAATCACTCGTTGGGACCACTCTGCCTTGTCTCCCTGTGAACTGAAGCCGCCTTTTGTCTGAGACACTGTGGCGCTGTATTTAGTTGAAGTTTGTACGTTGATCTGTGTAGTAGTTACATAATCTGATGCTAAGGGGCGGAGTTTGGCGTGTCAATCAGATTACTGCTTAGGGACCTCACTTGGAGGTGCTATGGAGAGAAATAGTTTGCTGGAGGTGGGCACAGGCTCTCCGCTTGGTGTTCCTGATGAAAAGACACACGGAGCTGCGCCAGAGCCTGGAGCTGGAGGACCCACAGGGAGAGACCCACACCAGCGCCAGGCTGTTTCCACTGCCACTGGATCCACATGACCTCCCACCCAGTGTCCACCTTCGGCATCACTGCATGACTGCGTGGGTTCAAAGAGAAAGTTATGGACTAGTGTCTACATATGGTGTCATATCGGACTTAGGGACTCGACCTGGACTGAGTTTGGATGTTTTCTTAAGGTACAATTGTTCTTTGGCATAAAGTTCTCTCTTACACACATGAATGTCTTGCTGAATTTGTTTCTTTAGTCCACCCAGACTAACCCAGTAGGTTCTTGGCACTGACTGCTCACCTCCTGGTGGGTGTGCTTGAGAAGATGAGTGGGTGTGCAGATCTCTATTTGAGGTTAGTGTTGCACAGTTGCTGCTGGGCCTGGCTGCTGTTGGTGGCTGTCTCCTGATGATCACACGGGACAGGAGTGAATAACAGTCCTTGCTCCGTAGCTGGGGTGCCAAGACATCCAGGTATGGCTGGGCCATGTAGATATAGTTGCTGTCTCCTTTTGGGTGGGACATGAACAAACAAACAAACCCAAACCAACAAACCAAGATGGGGGAGGGGGGAAGAAACAGCAAAAAATAAAATAAAATAAAGCTAATCAGAGGGGAGGGGGACAGATAAACAACTGCAAGGAAAATGTATCTAATAACTAACAAAAAAAGGCAAGGGAAAATTTTTGAAGGAAGATTGAACAGTAATGGAAGAAAAGAATACATAATGAAAACAGAGGAAGGGGAGAAAAAAGATAAAAAGCAAAGAAAGGCAAAAGTTGTGGGGGACAGGGCTCCTGGTATAGGTTGGCACTCTGTGCCAGCCACAATGCGCCTTGTGTTAGGGGAGCGGGACTGGAGGGGGACTGCCGGGGTTTAGAGGGAGTTTCTGCTGGTCTGCATGTTGTCCTGGGTCACTGCACCTGCCTTGGAAGGAGTTTGTTCAAGTTTAGCTGGTGGCTGAGGCCAGGGTGTTTGTTGCTGGAAGAAATTCTTAAGGGGTCAGAAGGCAGCTGTGGGAAGGGCAGCTGGTTATGGAGCGAGTTCTTGCCCACCTGCCTGTGTCCAGGGACCTGGCACTGTTTGTTGTGGGTCTAATGTAAGGACATTCACCCCTGCAGATACGGGTGACATACCGGAAACAGATCCACAGAGCAGAGCTTGCGGGCGGGGGTCAGAATGTGTCACAGGCCAAGGGGTGTGTGAGGGTCAGGACTGGTGCTGGCACGATGCTGGTCAACAAGGGAATGTGGGGAACAAGAGAGGATGCCACCTTTCTGGCCACTAGCCCTGGGTGTGCCAGGCCACTGTGTCAGTTGAACGCTGCTGGATGGCCACCTGGCCCCAGGCCGGCCGCAGTTCCCTTGTTCTGTTTCCCTCTCATTGCTTTTGTCTAGCAGCTTCTGGCCAGTGTTCAGTCCACTTTCCTTTCCTTTCCTCTGAAGCCCGGGGGTTCAGGCTTCTCATTGGTGTCTATGTCATGTGGTCTCTGGGGTCCCTGCTGTCAAGGTCCTGGGTCCGCCTAGTCTGCCACCTTTCAGGTGCCCCCATTCCAGTTCTGATTTCCATTTCTGGTGTTCTGTGATAGTGAACATCTCTCCAATGCCCTCTTTCGTGAAGGTTCTGTTTCTGTCTTTAGCCCCGGTTGTGATGGGTTGTTTCATTTTTGTCCTTGAGTTGGTGCAGGCTTCTACAGATTTTAGACTTCGCCCTCCTCAGTTGTTACCAGTGATTCCCCCCACCCCCCAGTCTGTGGGCTGTTTTCAATACCTTTTGGTAAGCACACAGAGCTCTCCTGGTGCACTGGGCTAAGTACGAGCTGTCAACAGAAAGGTTGGTGGGGTGAACCCGTTCGCTGCTCCAAGGCAGACAGAGAGGGCCTCTTCCAAGAGGTTTGCACCTTCAGAAACCCTGGTTTCTATTTGGCTATGTGGAGTCAGAATTGGCTTGATCTTGAGTTTCTTTCTTTCTTCTTTTGTATTAGCATGATTCTAATTTTAATGAGGTTCTGTTGATGGATTTTGTCATCCTCTATTGTCATATGCCATCTTTGTTATGCTATTTTTATAAAAAAAATAAGGCCCCACAGTTTGCTCTGAGGGATTGTATCATTTAGATTTAACACTTAGATCTTATATGCATTTTGACTTAGTTCCTGTGACTTGTATAAGGTATGGGTCCTGTTTAATTTTCCTGCAGTTGCATGTCTAGTTTCGCAAACAGCCATTAGTGGAAGAGACTGTGCCTATCCCCTTCTGTGGACTCGGCCCCTTGCTGGAAATCAGTTGCCTGTATGTGGTTGATTTTAATTCTGGAGTTCACTATTCCATCTCACTGCTAGTCTACGTGTCTGCTGTGGAACTAATCCAGTCACAGTAACTAAGACAGCCTTGGTGGAGCGGGGCAGGGGGGGGGGGGGTCCTGAGGGGGAGAGCGATGAGTCCCTCTACATTGTTCTTCTTCTGTAGCACTTTGACCACTCAGTCCAATTACCTCTCTGGTCTCAATCCTGTATAAAATGTGCAGTTTATATAGATCGTTTCTAAGGTCCTTTATAGCTCTAGAATTCCATACTTACATCCGGGAGTGGCAAGTTTTACAGCAAAACAAATGTACTCCACTAGAGGGAGCTCTGCCCTTTGAAAAATTCGTTCTCAAGTATGTTGAGAACTATGTTCTTCATAGTGCTGGTTGCAAGTTAGTCCTGTGTCATAGTCATAGCAAACCTCAAATGCTGCCTGTATGGAGGGTTTCCTGGGCTCTCATCTTTATGAGACCGGATGGATTCAGACCACCAGTGGTCCAGTTAGCGTCTGAGTGCTTCATCATTGTGCCGCTTGGTCTCTCCATCTTTCATAGAAGAGTCTGAAAACTGGATCTGAGAGTTTAAATAAGAATAATGAAATGAATATTTCTTTACCTGTATTTTCCTTTCCCGAGAGGTTTTGACTTGTACATTCCTCATTCCTGTGCTGCATTCCGAAAGGTCAGCAGTTCAAAACCACCGTCCTTTCCAAGGGACAAAGACTGGGTTTTCTACTCCCTCAAAGAGTTACTGTCTTGGGAGTTGACATTTTCACCCAATCAGGAAGTCGACTGACATCTAGAACGAGGTTTATCATCAGTCAGCATGTCCCCTTTTTGGAAATGAGAAAACCATTCACACACTTGAGTTTTCCCATAGCGCTGTCCTCGAGGGCCGTGTTCCAAGGCACAGCTGTTTCTACGGCACTTTTCCTGAGAAGGAAACAAAGTCTCACAGTTGCGTGCCGTTCCCGTAAATCGGCCATCACAAAAACAGAGATCCAAGAGAAACTGCTTTTATTTAAACAATCCATTGTGACCAGAGAGAGCTTTCTGAAGCTAGGCCACGGCACGGTAACTCAGAGCAAGTTGCAGGATGCTTGCCGAGTGCTTGCATACTACTGTGAAAGCTCTGTTCTGGCCAGCTCAATTCTGGGTCTCTTCTGGGCTCCCTCCTCATGTTTTGTTCGCAGTTCTTATGTTAAGAATTAAGGAAGGGCTCATCTGAGTAGCTTACCGGTCCCTCACAAAACATCTCTCTCACCTCCATCGAGTTAATTCTGACTCATGGTGATCTTGTAGATAGAGTAGAACTGCCCCTGTAGATTTCCAAAACTGTAATTTTCTCTGGAGTAGAAAGCCTCATCTTTCTCTTGGAGTGGCTGGTGGCTTCGAACTGCTGGCCTTGCATTTAGCACTCCAGGTAACCCACGACGTTACCAGGGGTCTCAAAGCATCAGCAGTTGCTGAAAAACTTTGTCCGTCACAGATGCGCCTTTGTGCTTCTTTGCCTGTTCTACTTTGAGTTTCATCTTCCAGGACGTCTCTAGTGGACTGTACTTCCCTGAGCAATACCATCCCAGAGTAGCCACCGGGCTGATGGAATTCCAAGAAGAGGTCGCAGGTGTCAGCATTTTGACAGAGAATACAGAAACGGCAATGCAGTTGACATCGAGACCTAGACGTGGCATAGTGTTTGTTTTAAGCTGGTTTCTCTAGAGAAGGAAACTGGTGAAGAGCTTGGCATGCGTGCACGCGTGTGCCTACATATGGGTCTGTGGAAGTGTGCGTGTGTGCCAAAGAAATGACTCACACAATTGGACAAGCCAGCAAGTCCCAAACCTGGGGGTCAGACCTCAGGCTGGAGGCTTCTTTTTAATATGAGCTGCGGGAGCTGATGAAGCAGCACTGGCAGGTCAGGCAGCAGGCTGCTAGCCCATGGGCACTGCCCACAGGCTGATGAATCCCAACTCTGGTAAGCAGTATGGTAAACTGTTGGCCCATGTCCAAGAGCCAGAGGTCAGATGATGGGAGTCCGATGTGGAATCCAGAGCAAGCCCAAAGCTAGAGTTTTAGCAGGACATCCACATGTAAGAGGCCATGTAATGGGCTGAGTCTATCATTGAATAACTGCCAGGTGACCATGGCGCAGGTAAGTTGCCACACAGCTTTAACTATCACTGTTTTTTCAGCCGATTCTCTTTGTGAGACTCAGGAGAATAGAGGACTCACCTCTACATGGAAGAGTGGGAAAGCTGCAGAGAGGGAGGAGCATGTGAGAGGAGAAATATTATTGTGATTATCTTTGAAAAGTATGATCTGTCACTAGTGTGCTGCTTGCCAAAACATAGGCCTTTCATGTGTAAACCGCGTGCGCCTCCTCCATCAAGACCCCGTTTCATCCCGTACAGCACCACGCACAGCAGCCATTAGTGGTTTGTAGTGGTTCAGTGGGCTGAGCCGTGGGTGGGCTGTGAGCCAGCAGTTCAAGCCCACCAGCCAGAAGACAGAAGACCGACGTGGCTGTCTGCTTTCATGAGTATCTGTAGTCATAGAGCAGTTCAGCTCTGTTCGCCTGAGTTTGGATCAACTCAGTGTTAGGCCCTGGGTTTGGGTTCATCATGCTTCTGAAACTTAAGTAGGCATCTTCTTGCCATGCCCTGATCCGCTCTGCGTGTTCCCTGGCTCCACCCTGGGCGCTTGGTCCTGCATTGAGAGCCATCTCGCCTTTTCTGTTAGTGGCTCGGATTTGCCCTGGAACACGGCTTCCTTCCTCGATGTTGGTGTTTGAGATCCCTTGGGGCTGTTTTCATTCTGAACTGTTGAGGCCAAGAAGATGGTGATTCCACTAATATTAATGTCTTGCAGATGTGCTTAAAAATGATCTTTTTTTTTTTTCATTTTTCTATAATGAATTTTACTGTAGTTTCCACCTTGTGTTAGAGCTTAAATTCCGAGCACTAGGTTTGTCTTCTGGGAAAGGGTGTTTGTTGCCACTTCCCTGGCCAGCTCAGGAGGGGCGGTCTAACCCTTAGGAAATTGGGGTGTGAGGGTCTAAGGAGTATGAGCTATGCCCCCATCCAGGGGGTCCGAGGGACCCTGAGAACCAGCCCTGTAAGCTTTTCTGTGGGCAGTAGTGGTCATGTCCCACTCACAGCCCCATCCCCACTTCTGTAGTACAGTTGGTCTACCACTATGATGAATGAGTCGGCCACCCATCATGACTTTATGTGCTGACTTTTTCTGCCTCCCTGTGCTCCGTAACTTAGTTACACTGACCTGTCATACCCGAGCCGTCATCCATCAGGTTTCTTGTTTTTATTTTATTTTATTTTTTTGTGGCATCACTACCCTGGTGGCAGTAGGAAGCCCAGCCTTGCTCCTGGAGAGGCTGCTGCTGGATTTGAACTGTCAACCCTGTGGGCTGCAATCCCTCACACAACCACTGCACCACTGGGGCTCAGCCCCATCAGGTTTCTAAATAGGTGTTGTGTTTGCGGGGGATGTTCTCTCTTGGTTCCAGCCCACCAACTGGCCTGTGGGGAAGGGAAGGCTTTCTACCGGGTTGAGATTGACAGTCTTGAGAACCCCCCATCGGATATTCTGGGTGGGACCAACTGACCTGCCTGCAGACATCTTGGGAGACATCCCCGGAGAAGGAGCTCTGCTGGCATCTGTGTGCAAAGGTTGGGGGAACTGCTCGGTGTTGGACGGCTCACCGAGCAGCCCCCAGAATAGAGCCAGCGGCCCCCAAGGTTAGCAGTGCCCAGGTTGCCGAGCCAGGGCTTGGACCCGTAGTCCCTTCAGCATCGTAAACAACCGTGCTGGGTGGTAGGGCAAGCCGCAGATCTCATTTTGTTTGTCAAGAGCATGTCGTGTGTACACTTGGCCCTCTGTATTTCCGTGTAAAACTTAGAACCACTTTATCATGTTTCATGAGACACTGTATTTTGAGTTTGTGGCTCCAGGAGAAAGCTGCACTCTACCTGCAGCCATCAGGATTGGCTTGATGGCAGTGGGTGTGAGATCTGTCCCCAGAAGCCCCGGAAGCCCCTCTGCCAGCCAGTCAGCTCTGAGTTAGTCAACTCAATGGCTGTGGGCTTGGTTTATGTTTGACTTTGGGTATACTTTTCAGGGAGAAATTAGGTGTTTTGTCACATTCGAATCTCCTTATTTGCTCTTGTGGTAAATACATTTTCTTTATTTTTATCAAAACCATTTTATTGGGAGTTAAATACAGATACCATGCCATCCCCTAGTTGAGTCACATCAAGCAAGATTATGCACTTGCTCCCGCAATCATTTTCCAGACTTTCTTTTCCTTCCTGTGTTAGTCCAGGTAGACCAGAGAAACAAATTCATAAACACAAATATGTATATAAGAAAGAGCTTTAGGTATAAGGCCAATTGGATATTGAGTAAGCATCCCAGCCCCATCCAGATCAAGTCCATAAGTCCAGTATTAGCCCATATGGCTGATACCAATCTACAAAGTCCTCTTCACACTCATGAAACACATGCAATGACGCCGAATACAGAACGATCACAGGCCAGGGGGTGTGAAGTCTTGTGGATCCAGTGGCATGGTAAGCATCTCAGCCAGCGCTGGGAGAAAGCCATGTCCACACAGTGGCCTCATTGGCTGTGATCTGGTTGACAGGCTACACTCCTACCCCTTCACTCTTAATCCCCTCAAACTGACAAATGGTTATATAACTACCATATTTCCTGAATTCTATGACATCAGCTCCCTTTTATACTGCCTGCCCCCTCCACCACTGTACTGAACACCTCTCCCCAACAAAACGAAACAAAAAACACCCTATTCTACTTGTTGTACTATAGCTTCATCAATTCTCGGTTTCATATATGAAAAAAAGCATATATCAAAAATTCTAGAGGTAACCCCCAATGTCATCAAACATCTGAGATGACCCCAAGATGAACAAACAAAAACCAAAAATACAGAGAGTGATGAAATCTAGATCAGGCCTAACATTCATGGGAGGGACAGGGCCAGGGGAAGTCAACTGACGAGGTTTTAACTGTTCAAGCCAGGTTTATCATTTTGATCTTCCATAATCATCTCTCAAATGCCCACTGTTTGATAATCATTTTCCTCCCATCTCTCTATTATGATAGAGGAGATTGCCAGAGATTTATTTCCTATACAGTTCTCACAAATGTATTATGGGTTCCCACTGTCATCATATCTTTCTGCAAACCAGATTCCCAAAATTTAGGCTCTGTGTGGCGGTCATGTGCTTATGTTTATTTCATGATTGAGATGTAGGGGTGGAGTCTGGACTGTTAATCTAGAGATAGCCATTGAGTAGCCAATGAGGCCAATGAGCCAATGAGCCAGCCGTTGAGTAGCCAGTGGGCATGGCTTTCTCCTGAGACTTTGGGAAATCTCGCAATATTTCCCTCGTGGAGATGAGAAGCTATCTCCCCAGTTGTTGGGAGTTAGTCTCAGAGAAAACAAACTACTGACAAGACAAGACGGCAGCGTCCGAGGAGCTGGAGGAGCCAGAGGAGAAGCCACATGGTTTACTCTGATGGAACCAGACTTGTGAAGCTGGAGAGGTCACATGGAGAACCCTGCTAGCGATGAGTTGCTTCTGCCACCATTGGATGCTGTTGATGGACCCTGAGTCCTGGAAGCGAGGAGCCATGGGGAGACCCCTGTCAGCACTGGGATTCTGCACCCACTGACCTGTGACTTTGTGAGTCAGAAGGGGACTTCATAGTCCCGTATTGGGGATATGGCCTATTATCGGACTTGTGACTTTAAACTGGACTGGGTTGGGATGCTTTCTCAATGTCCCATTCCTCTTGTATATAAACTCTTTCCTTATATCCATATGTGTGTCTAATTTGTTTCTCTAGGTGGACTAACACATTCCGATACTAATTCCTCCTTTGATTTAGGATTGCCATATATACTCATGTATAAACTGAGTTTTTTCAGCATATGTTTAATGCTGTTTTTGTGGTAAAATTAGATGTCTTTTCTGATACTCAGGTCAGCTTATACTCTAGTAAATATGGCATACGGAGTCCAATCTTTTGGTGACTGATGGTGGATGCCTCCATGTAGGTTAAATCTCACTCAGATGACTGCTTGTTTGGAAACAAGGACCCGGACACTATTTTATGTGATAGCTGGGCACCATTCCAATCTCTTCTCCACACTTTGCTATATAGCACCTACACCTTATGTGTTCCCTTCCTGAGGGTGAGTAATGGGCCCAGCCATGATGTAAGAACTTATTCCTAAATTGGAACTAGGATTTAGAACAAGTTCAAAACCCATTCTTGGATTTATGTTGTTGTGTTTTTTTTAAATCTGCCTTTGTTTCCCTTTCAAAAAACCTTGGTAATTAATAGTAGAGAATCTTATCAATCATCTACCTGGTGCATAACAATTTTCTGTTAATACTGTCTTTGAATAGCCCCTAGTATTATTTTTTAAAATCGTTTTATTGAGGGCTCATACAGCTCTTATCACAATCTATACATACATCTGTGTGTCAAGGGTGCTAATTTTTTTTAATTTTTACTTTTGGGTACTAATTTTTAAAAGCCCTGTTGAGAAAGTGATACTGGGACAATGCAGGCTAAGTCCATCTCGCCGTACCTGAATTATTCACCTGTACAGAATCAACCCTTTTGTGCCTGGATGCTATTTACACAAACAATAGGGTTTATTGTCAGACAAAATTTATAATCTTAACTGAGAATACCAGACATAGGTTTGCTGGAGTAATACATATCTTAAGATGTTTGTTCACCTACTAACATTTCAACCATCTTGGTGCAGTTGTCTGATTCCTTGGACACTCTGTATGTTTCCGTCTTCACAAGCCCTCAGGCTACAAGTGTGTCTGAGATCCCAGTGGGTTTTCCCCGTCAGATCTCACCGATGGAGTGAGGCTCCAGGATTCTATGCCCCAGCATCCCACGGCACCTAGCCTGGGTCCCCAGGAGATAGATGCATTTTCCAACTTAGCTCTTTAATGTCTTTCAGTAAAATTTTATATTTTTCTTACAAATGGACTGGTTTTCAAACGTTTCGGTTTAAATGGCTTTTTTTATGTAGGTCCATTAGCCATTGAGTTTTTAGTAAATCATTTTCTTTTTGGGAGCTTCAGTTTCCTAATGGGGAAAAACGTGACCTTTTATCTCTAGCAAACTTGCCAGCCCGGGATTCCATGGTTAGGAGGGTATGAAAGAACGGAAATGATAACTTCCAAGGCACAGAGTGAAAGCAGCCACCAGAGGGAGCCCAACTCCTGCACGGTTTCTAGACTCTGCCCTTAGGGACATAGAGCAGACTGCCATGGCTGCAGTTCATGCCAAGAGCCGGTCTTCTCCATGGGGGAAGAGCGACTCCCTGGCATCTCTCTCAGCGCAGTTCTCTGCGTAAGGCACTCAGGGAGAAACACCTTTCGAAGGTGGTGGTTCCGCCTAACCCTTCCCTGAAGAGCTTTGCTCTCTTGGATTGGCATCACTTCAAAATGCCATGGTTGGCTCCTCCCCAAAGCCCAAAGCAGACACTGCCATCCAGCCCATGCCGACTCCCAGGGACCCTGCCGGGCAGGGCAGAGCTGCTCCTGCGAGCTTCCTGAGCCTGTAACTCTGTAAGGGAATAGAGAGCCTCACCTTTCTCCTGAGCAGCCGCTGCTGCTTTCAAACTCCTGACCCTTGGACCACAGCCCACCTCGTATCCACTACGTCACCAGGGCACCTTTGGCGCCCTCA
>PVJH01019617.1:18810-42299 GCA_004026705.1 Nesogale talazaci
CCTCCCCCCACCGTGTCTTTTGAGAAAATGTACCCTAAAGATTACCTCTCTGGGATGTCTTGAATTGAACTGACTATGCCTATCTGCTCAGAAATCACTGCTTTGATGGACCTTTCTTTGAAGGCACCCGAGAACTTCGCCGTAGCTCATCCACTTACTGTAAGGTCCCCAAAAACATTTTGGTCAGGTATATGAAGTAAACCCTAGTGGTGATGCATTATTCTTTTTAACTATAGATTTTATTGGGGGCTCTTACAGCTCTTATACCATTCAAAGCATCATTTGTATTAAGCATATTTGTACACATGTTGCCATATTCATTTCCAAACATTTTCTACTTGAGCCCCTGGCATAAGCTCCTCTTTCCCCCTTTCCTCTAGTTGTTCTTTTTCTTAAATTCCAACTCCCCATATTTCCCTCCCCTCTCCTCCTTCCCCACGAACCCCTAATAATTTACAAATTGTTATTACCTCTTCATATCGTACACTGTCCAGTGTGTCACCTCACCCCCCCATTGTCTGCACCCCAGAGAGGAAGTCACATGAAGATCCCTGAAATTAGTTTACCCTTTCTATACCACCATCCCTCCATACTCCCAGTATCGCCACTCCCCCCACTAGTCTCAAGGCATCATCTATTCTAAAGTCCCCATGTCTCCGACTCCAGTGTACATGCCCTGGCCTAGCTGAATCTGTCTGATAGAATTGGGATCATGATAGGCGGTGGGAGGAAGCATTTGAGAACCAGAGGAAAGTTGCACATTTCATTGGTACTACACTGTACCTTGACTGGCTCATCTCCACGCTGCAATGCCCCTGTAAGAGGATGTTGCTTCACTTATTGATGGGCTTTGGGTCCCCAATCTGCACTCCCCCTCATTTATAATGATATATTTTTTAGTTCTTTGATGCTTGATACTGGATCCCTTTGACACTTCGTGGTCACACAGGCTGGTGTGCTTCTTTCATGTGGGCTTGCTTCTGAGGTGGATGGCCACTTGTTTACCTTCAAGCCTTTAAGACCCCAGATGCTACATCTTTTGATAGCTGGGCACCATCAGCTTTCTTCACCACATTTGCTTATGCACAGATTTGTTTTCAATGATCATGTCAGGGAGGTGCACATCATGGAATGCCAATTTAATAGAACAAGATGTTCTTGCACTGAGGAAGTACTTGAGTGGAGGTCCAATGCCCATCTGCTGTCCTAATACTAACCCTATAAATATATGCATATTGATCTATTTCCCCGTCGTCATATATAAATATATGTACCTATGTACATGCCTGTATTTAAGCCTCTGTAAATGCCCCTTCCTCCCTAGTTCTTTTCTCTATTTCCCTATACCTCCTCACATTTCACCATCATACACAACCTCCATTTTGGTTTCAATATTTTCTCTCTGTTACATTAATCTTAATCACTCCCTATCAGACCTCCCACACCCACTCCGCCACTCACCCTGAATCACCCACTACCCTCTCATACCTGGGCCGGCCACCCCATCCAACATCCACCCTGGAAACGTCAGTATCATCATCCCTACCCGCAGACCGCCCATCTAGCCCACCCCATCCAGATAGACCTGCAGAGAAAACAACTGCCCCCCTCCAAAGGGCATCCCAAAATGAAGCAACCAAAGAAAACAAAACAATGACAACATCAACAACCCTCCATCCCCCCAATGTCCAACATATACACCTACATGCAAAAATACAAAGATAATAACAATGCAAAAACCTGCAAATAGTTTAAGGTCTGTTCGTTGACCTCCAGGAGTGTCTCCTGGTTGAGTGGGATGGGGTGCCACACTCTGGCCACAAAATATATCTTTGGTTCTCCATCTGGAGCTCCATGCTCTGTCGCACACCCTTACTTTTTTTTGCCATGGTGTGGTTGAGCCAGACAGGGTACAATCCTGACCCTGTTTCTCCATTGGTGACCCTGGAAAGCCCTTGGGTCAGTGAGGGCAGCTGTATTTCATATTGGGGCCGGCCATATGGTCCTCTCTCTATATCAGCTGTTCTGAGTGGAAATATCGTCTTGAAGGCTCAGTGGACCAGAATGTACTCCATAATCTCTTCCTCCCCCTTCATTTGTTCTCATGTGCTCTGGTCAGGCATCTCTCTCTCCCCAAGCTGCAGCTTCAGTGCTGGCCTCCAATGCAAACTCCCCTGGGGGAGAGGCGGCTGTCCCTGTCGTTGGGATTGAGGTTGTGCTTTCAGACCTCTCCACTGGTTCTCTGCTCCATTGCGTCAATCAGATGGGGAGTTGCATTTCAGATGATCAGCTTTGTATTCAATCGTTTGCATTCCCAGTCAAATCTCCCAATAGTTGACCCTTCTTGACTGCTTTTCTACCACTTGTGGGCCGCCACCTTCCACTTCATCCCGGTTCACATTCGCCTTAGTCCATCTTCCCTCCCTTGCCCTGCCGCCCTCTTTGGAAAGCTCATTCTCGTAAGCATGAAAGTCTTGATCTTCTTTTCTCTCTCCTTCCTTTCACCCCATCCCCAGTTTCACTCATTATAATGTTTTCCAGGTCCTTCCTTGCCATGATTTTGCCATATTTTTTTTTAGGGATGCATAGTATTCCTGTGTGTGTGTGTGTGTGTGTGTGTGTGTGTGTGTGTGCGCCGCGGCTTCTTTACCCATGGTTCTACTGATGGGCATTTAGACTGTGAACTGTGCGCATATGTCCATTTGTATTAAGACCCTTCTTACTTCTGTAGGGTGTATTCCCAGTCGAGGCATTGCCACATGGTTTGGGATCCCTGTTCTCAACTGTTTGAGGGAGCGCCGCGTGGCTTTCCACAGAGGTGGTACATGTTTACAGCCCACCTGGCAGTGGATGAGGGTTCCAGTATTTCTGCAGCTGCTCCAGCGTTTGTTGTCTGCTTTTTCCTTTCTTGTCTTTTTGCCTTTCACTTGTCTGTCATTGTCTTTGTAAGGGGGCACCTCATTATCGTTTTGTCTAGAAGCAATACTTCACACATCCATCTATTTCTCCCAGCACTTTTATTGTGACAACATTCAGCCCTATCTAAAAGGAGCTGTGTCTACAGCACCACAACCCATTCCAGTGCATCTTCTCTTCTCCAGGAGTCACCCTCTGCTCCCCAGTTCCTCTCCACCGCCCTGTCCCTGACAAGCCATCACATCAACGATGGTCTCTCCGCACCCGCCCCTTCCGAGCAGTATATATTGGTAAATATTCCAGAGACCAAAAGAAAAGACTGCCGGCAATCTTCAAATAAGCCAGAGGCCAAATCTCTTCGTTGAGAAACAGAGGAGGAGTATCTAAAGCTAGAACAAATCCAGAGTGGATCAAGAGGGAGATCCGCTGACCAGGTCCCTGCTCCCACTGCAGTTCCGTCCGCCCCGATCAAGTTCACAGTACTCCCCGCATGTCATGAGGGCCATTTCCATCCCTCAGCCGTGTGTGGTCAGGGCACGGGCCCGAGGCTTACTCTGCGCCGGTGCTCCACGGATGGCCTTTGGGCTCCCACTGTCTTCCCATCCCCTTCTGCAAATCGAGTGTCCACAGTCGGAGCTCTCGTGCTCTCTTCTCCATCATAGCTGGACTGGGGTCTTTGTCATCCTTGGTTCACACAGGCTACTTTGCTTCTTCCATGTGCCCTTACTTGAGGCCTGACTTATCTGGCTGCTTGTTTGAACACAAGTTTTTAAGACCCACATCAGATGTACATATGTGTATATGTATATGTAATACATCTAATATATATACATATATTTTACCAAACACTGTTCCAGATAGCAGGACAGTCAGCTGTCTTCACTCTTTAGTAGAAATTTTTTTGATATTTCAAAAAATATCTTGCATAACTTATTTTCCCTCTTTAGTAGTTTCCCAATACTTTGGTTTGGTGCTACTTAATTTTAATCATATAGTAACTATATGGTTATGCTAATTTCTGGTGTGTTCTGCACATTTCATTTTTTCCCCCCATCACTGCCCTGGTGGGAGTAGGAAGCCTAGCTTTGCTCCTGGAGAACTGCTGCTGGTTTTGAACCGACGACCCTGTGGGCCGCAGTGTCACACATAACCACTGCGCCACCAGGGCTCAGCTCAGTTTTTAATATGACATAAAATACTGAATTAAAAAATCAATAACCTATTAACTTATGGGTCAGCATTACAAGCTAGAGTTCTTGCATGTTTTATAAACTCTGATTTTTTTCTTTCCTAACAAGCTAGTTGAAAAAGAGTCTATAGGGGGTAAAAATAATTAGTTGCCTTTCTATTGTCTTTTATTTTTTTTATTTTAAGCAGTTTTATTGGCACATGTTTCCTATAGCATACAATTCAGTCGTTCAGTCATACGGATTCAAGATTTTTATAATAATCTCCACATCACCTCCAGAACATTTACTTCCCTCCTTACTCATTGTTACCAACTGCCCCCCTCCCTGCAACATTCACCACCACACCCCTCAAGAAGCCATTCGTGTAGTCACTGCCACTACAGCCCCACCCATCCTGTGTTTCAGATAGAGAAGAACATATAAAATAGAACACAGGGGAATAAGCCCAAACCCTGCAATCTGTGGTTGAGCCAGGCCAGGCCTGCCCTTGATCTGCGGCCAGAGGGGATTCCCTGGAGCGTTATCGTGTGCACGTCCCGTGTATGATCCAGGCCAACTTAAAGCGAATGACGGTGGCACAGTGGGCTACATATTGGGTTGCTAACCACAAGGTTGGCAGTTAGAAACCACTGGGTGCGTCTCAGAACTAAGAGGAGGCTTTTTTTTTTTTTTTTTTAACTCCCACAGAGTTCCAGCCTGTGAACTCACAGGGCCAGTTCTACTCTGTCCTGAAGGGTCTTGTCAAGTCAGCACCAACTTGATATCAGTGAGTTTTGTTTTATGGTTAATGTCCTCCTGTGCCTTAAGAGCCCCAGTGGCACAGTGGGCTCCTACTCAGTCGTTCAAAACCCCCAGCCACTCTGTGTGAGAAAGACGAGGCTTCCCACGCCTGCAGAGAGTTGCAGTCTTGGAACCCCACAGGGTCAGTGCTGCCCTGTCCTGGAGGGTTGCCTTCCGTCTACATTGACGTGGTTTTGGTACTATGCCTTTGTCCAAGGACCCCTCAGGGAGGGCTCAGAGTTCAATCACCAGCCCCACTGAGGCAGCAAGATGAGGCTGGCTGCCCCTCTCAAGATGTGGTCTCGGAACCCGGACGTGCAGGTTCTACCCTGTGCCACTGGCTCGCTGGGCCCTGCAACTGCCCAGGGCCTGTGATGGGGAGTAGGGGTGGGACGGAAGAGAGCTGCTGTAGACACAGGGGTCCTCTTTGATGCTGCTCCTCTGCTTTACCGAGCATGGCGTCCTTCTCCAGGGACTGGCCCTTCCCAATGGCAAATCGCCATTGATAACTTTTAACTGTGTTATGAGACCCTAAAGACTTTGAGCTGGCTTGAAGACAAGGCCCACACTAGCATGCATTTAAGAACATCTTTACTCCTGCAGGTGAAAGGATAAGAAACGAGTTTTATTTATTTTCAAAATGTGTCACATGTTTGACTCTTGGAATGAACATTAAAAAAAAAAAGCACACGTTCTTGTTGGGTGTGACTAGTCACATGTCATAATTTTTGATAAGTGTGAGTTCATTTATTATATGAAGGTGGGGGTGGTTATTGTGCAGTCTCCAGTACTCACGCAGCCGGACTGTGGATAACATATCTTTGTCTCCTACTGATTGGAATAATAGACGGTTTCTTCTTGATTTTAGATTTCCTCCTTCCTCGCCTTTAAAACCCTATCCAAAGAAGCCCACCTACCAAAAGGATGCCATTAAATTCCCGGAATGGAATGACCCTGCACCAGGCACTTCCCAAGAGAACATCCCCGTACGGCCCCTTGTGATGGTAAGTGCCCTGCTCCACTCGGCCAGATGGCCTTGAAGCTGGCAGTGAGCTGGCAGACAGAGTCTGTGAGGCCCCAGCCTGGGCCCAGTGTTCCCTCTCGGGTGTGAGTTTCCAGGTGATGCTCTAAGAAATGGCCATGTACGAGGTGGTTGAAGACAACAGAAATGTATTCTCTTATAGGCAGAGTGGGAGAATTCCTCCCTGATCCCTCTTGTGATAGGGAGTGACACTTTCACAGATTAATACTTGAAGATATCTCTAAGCATACCTCTCAGGTCAGCTTGAGAGGTGGGTCTTGTAGGGAAATGCAGCGACTTAGGCATTACTTTGAAAGCTAAGACCTGGGCTGAATTTCTCACTGCCATCCAGTCAGTTCTGACTCATAATGACTTTGTTGTCTGGACTAATGCTTGCCACTTTTCCATTTTGATTCATTTCAATGGCCACACAGAACTCACTGGCAAGGCTTACAATTATAGGATTTTTTTTTTTTGGGGGGGGGGCATCACTGCTCTCTGGTGGTGAGAGTAGGAGGCCCAGCCCCACTGCTGGAATTGAACCTCCGTCCCAGTGGGCCACAGTCCCGCGCACAACCACTACGCCACCGGGGCTCAGCCCAATTATAGGATTTTTTAGAAGTTAAACAGCTTACATTGCACATGAGAGATGCCCAGGATAAATACATTCAGCCAGGACATGCTGCAACGTGCCTTCAAGACCGCTAATAAGTGTCCAGAGAGCATGCTGCTCCACTGTAAGCCTCAACCCAAAGACACTCAGCCCACGCTCTGTGCGTCCCAAGCCCTGCTCCCCCAGTTAAAGTTCTCAGAGGCACTCATTGTCCAGGTCGGCCTTGTGGCCCCAAACACTTGGGCTTCCATGCTCTGGGTCTCATGCTCTGACTCCTGGTTCTGCTGCTGCTCCTCTGACGTCACGTCACAGCCCTCTCTGAACCGAGGAGGTTCCCTTCGTGAGGAGCTTGGGGTCCATAAGATCCCCGCGCCTGCTTCTCAGAGGGCTCATTTTATATTCAGCAGAATGGCAATCCGTTGCACAATTACTTAATCCATTGCCTTCTTGACCAGACGCAGGCAGGAAAAGGCAGTTGGTGGGCCTTAAAGGGAGCTGGGCGAGAAGAGCCACAAGGAATCATTCCCTACCCTATGCAGCAACCTCATATCCAGAGACTTTTAAAAAGGTCAGAAATCTGTGCGGTCTTTGAATTTCACTTGACAAGTCAGTAATTCGGCAAAAATTCATTTTCACGCTCTTTAACGCCCACCTGTGTAGTAGTTTTCTCTCCTAATCACTCGTCGTGGCCCCGTCAGACAGGGTGGAACTCCCCGGTGCGTTTCCCAAAGTGTAGCTGTTTTCAGGAGTGGACCCTTCCGTTTCCTCCTGCCGAGCAGCCGGCCGTCTCCAGCCGCTGGGAGCACGGCAAGGGGTGCCCACCACACCACTGGAGTTCCCCACAACAACTCCCCCCTCCCCCAACAACAACAAACTGTGCTGGAAACACTTTATAAGTGATTGTTGACACATTTGTCTTTAAAAGTTCAATATCCTCTTTCCTGATCACAAGGATCTACATATAACCCCTGCCCTGGGGGATGGACAACAGAAAAGTGGGTGAAGGGAGACGTCGGACAGGGTAAGGCATGACAAAGGACTAATAATTTATAAATTAAATTATTACAATTTAATTTAATGAGGAACTGATTTCAAGGACTCAAGTAGAAAGAAGATGCTTCTAGAATGATGATGTAACAAGGGCACAAATGGATTGTGAGAAGACTTATATGAGCTCCCAATAAAATGATTAAAAAAAAAAGTTCGGTGTCCATCTCTGAGATGAGCAGGGAAGTGTCAGGAGTCACGTGTAGCAGCCTGAGTGAGCCACGAGGTGGTGAAAGCTGGGGGCCTTTGGGGCGAATACTTACCCTTGAGAAGTTCGGCCATTTCCCCCACTAGAAAGGGATTAGTGACCACCTGCCCAAGAGTTTATTCCGTACTTCTCGTTGCCATCGCTGGCCTGCCTGGTGGGACACTTTCGGTTCTTCTCTTCCCAGATGCCCAAGTTCAGGGGCCAACGAAAGCCAAGAGGGCATAGGTTTTATCTTTGCTTGTTAATAACCAGAGCCTCTTGAGAGTAGCATACTTCTAATTTGTAAAAATTCATTGTAATCGTATTTTAAAATGTCACTCAGTCTGGACAATGCATGAGTTTGGATAGCTATCATCCACTAAATTTTGAATTAATGACATTTTATTTCACTGGTACTTCATTGATTAGTTCAACCCCTGCCGGAAAAAAAAAATCGCTAGTCAATGTCACACATAGGCTCTTCAGTAATACGTGTAATGTGATCTCGTCTTTAAAAGAATAATTTTATTGGGAGATGTTCTAGATGCTATAGCAATCCATGCTTCAATTAGGTCAAGAGTAATTGTGCAATTCCTGCCGCCATCATTTTGAAAACATTTTCTTTCTTCTCAAACTCTTTGATATCAGGTCCCCTTTATCCCCTCCCTCCCCTCCCCTGCTTCCAGGAACCCTTATTTCTATATTTTAAATAGTTATTATCTTTTTATATTTTGGTCATATTTTACAGTATCCACTGTATCTGTCCCCCTTCAATTCTGTTATCTGTTCCCCTTCAGTGGGGTTATACAGTCATCTTAGCTATCAGTTCCCCCATCCCTCTTCCCCCCCTCTCTTCCCATACCGCCAAGGAATCGTTGCTCCCATTACTATTTCTGACAGGTCTAACTGTCTCTACAAATGAACATTCACAGGCCTAAAAAGTGTAATAAGGTAAAACTGAGACCCTAGTCACAAGGGGAGGAAATATTAAAGACCTAGACCCTAGTTATGTGTTTCCTCAGTGCTTTCCTGCACCCTGGGCACGTCTTTCCTCCCTGGGGCCCTTCTCGGAGGGCCTATGCCAGCATCTTTGCTCCGTGGAGGGGGGACTGTGAGGGTTCAGTGGCAGAGTCCATGCCTTCAACGGGGGAGACGGGCCCTGACTTGTGGGAGGCCCTCATCCACAGCTACCACCCACCTGTCAGGGGAGTCTCAAGGCACAATGAACCAGGGGGCTGCAGCCCCAGACACCCACACTCGATCTTGGGTTATGGATTACAGATAACTCAAGCAGGCTTCAGTGGAGTTTCCAGACTAAACTAAGATGAACTAGGAAGAAAGCGCGCACTTTGTTCCCTACTTCCAGAAGATCAGTCCAAACCTTGTGGATCACAGGATTCTGATCTGCAACCAACGATGGGGTGGCACAGGACTGCCCAGGGTTTTTGTTCTCTTGGGCCTGGGCTGGTGTGAGCTCACGCCACCGAAGCTATGCCCTCACCAAACCTGCTGCCATGGAGTCGGTTCTGACCCATAACGAGCCAACAGCACAGAGTAGAACTGCTCACCGTGGTTTTTCCAGGTTGTCAATCTTAAGGGGTTGACGTCTCTCCTTCAGAGCAGCTGTCTAATTCTCACTTAGCAGGGCAGTTCTGGTGGTCACCAGGCCACGAGGTCTCCCTAAACAAACGACAGCTCCTCTGACGTCTGTACCAAATCAATAGACCTAGCTGTATTTTAAACCAGATGAGAAGCAGCCACAGGAAAGGAATCCCCAATGGAGCGCTCGTATTCTATATTGAAGTGTGGCTGATCTCGCTGCCTTTCTCCCCCTTAGAATTCCGAGATGTGGTACAAACGGCACAGCATTGCCATCGGAGAAGTGCCCACCTGCCGCCTTATCCGCCGTAGGCAGCTGACAGAGGCCAACGTGGAAGAGATATGGAAGTCCATGACGCTGGCCTAGTATGTACACTTACCCCTGCTTTGATATCGGGATTGATGAGAACTTCCAGTGGGATTGTGTTTTTCTCTTTTGCCTCAGTGTGATTTCCTGAAACGATATATAAAAGCCTCAACTGTCTGTGGGAGTATTTGCAGCTGTGCTGCAGGGCAAAACCAATTAAACTGAGTTACAGGCGTTCATTGTCTATTGCCATCTACCTGGTCGTGAAAAACAGGAATTCACACGTTTTTAAGAAATCTCAAACTTAATGAAACTTCTGGGGGATCTGGTCTCCTATTGACCTGACTTACCATAGCAGGGTAAATATAGACACAAGATATAGACACAACCAGCCGTGGCATCCGGTGGAGCTGCAGGAGCAATCCCTACTCCTCATCCTGGATCATGGGCTTCAAAGTCCAGACGCTTTCAATTGTGTGTGTGTGTGGGGGGTGGTCTGGTCACAGAGGTGTTTTTTTTCCCTTTGAAAAGAGGGTGGCCGGCCACATCAGTTTGGAAACCTGTGTACTCTCAGCCAGTGAGTGTCACAGCAACTGTTTTTGTTTTTTCTTCTTCAGAAATAAACGAGTAGCAGTTTCTCCTCATAGGATGAGCCAGGTTTTGTTATTTATATTTTATGTAGGCAGTGCTCTCCCTGGCAGTCCAAGGGTTGTTATGAAAATCAGTGAAGCAGTGTGCTAATGTGAAGGCCATCTTTTATATACCATATATATATATATATATATATATATATATATATATATATATTTGCTGCACTCAGATTTTAACCCTTCGGCTCTGTAAAGAAGTTGGGTGGTCCCAGGAAGATGGAACTTTTGCAGTACGAGGTATTTTGCTACGTGATGATTAAAAGAAGAAACGTCACGAACTTAGTTGTCATTTGTTTCTGTAGCTTACAGAAAATCCTGGGGCTGCAGTCCTTAGAAGACGTCTTGGACAGCCAGCGCGTCCACTCCAAGTTCATCCTCCACAACGTGTACAGTGTTACCAAGCAGGGCGTGGTGATCCTGGATGACAAGTCAAGTAAGTGCCCAGCGCTGCCCGTGCTGCCCTTGGTCAACCTGGCACAGCCGCCATGTGGATCCAACGGCTTTTAACCCACCCCAGGTCTAAACGCTGATGTTTATTTCCTTAGGATAAGAATGAGTCTTTTATGCGGTGTATCTTTTCTCTCATCTAATGCTTTTCTCTGAATTATTTGTGTTAAGGAAGTGCCATAGAAAGATCGCCCCGAGGCCTGTTCTTTTTCATCACGCTGGATGTCAAACAAAGAACTTATGTTGGTGCTGACTCATGGTGGCCCCCTTGTGGATCAGAGTAGAACTGTGCTCCCAGGGGTTTTCCTGGGGCGTGACCACCGAGCAATAGATCTCCAGGTCTTTGTTCTGAGGAACCCCTGGGTAGCTTTGAACCACCAAGCTTTCATTTGGTAACCGAGCGCCCAACCATCTGTGCTACCCACAGACTCCTCATTGGGCATTAGGATGCTCTGTATCCCCCCAGAAAGACCCCTGAGTAGGGAGTCAGCTTGAGAACTCACTGGGGTTTAATTCGTTTCCAGGCCTGGGCCTGTTGGATTTAATTCTCCTCCACCTTGTTCACTAAGGTGTTTCTGTGTCCAGTTTTCCGAGGTTATCTTGATGATGTAATTTTTTTTTGTTTGTTTTGGTCATCACTGCCCTCTGGTGGTCATGGGAGCTACCCAGCCTTGCTGCTGCTGGATTTGAACCGCCAAGCCAGTGGGCCGCAATCCCACACTCAACCACTACGCCACTGGGGCTCAGCCCATGATGTAATTTTTTTTAGTCTCCACCTTAAATTTTTTTAAAATGTGATTTTGTTTTCAAGAAATAAATATGGCGCTCCCCACGCCAAACATACTTTAAATGCTTTGTGCCTTTTCACTGGAACTTATTTACGAAGCAGGAAAAAGGAAGCCTTTTGGCAGCCACCCAGACCGATTTTTGATGTGGAAAAATGTGGTCATGGGACTTAAAGGGGGCTTCAAAAAGTTCATAGAAAAACGGGATTTGAAGACAATGGCATTTTCCCATGAGCTTTTCGAAGGCCCCTGGTATGTTGTTGTTATGTTCTGCCGAGTCCACTCTGACTCAGAGCCACCATGTGTGACAGCGGAGCTGCCCTGAGACTGACCTAGGCGGTAACCTTTATGGGAGCTGCTTGCAGGTCTTTTCTCCCACAGAGCCATGGCTGGGATGGGGCGGCTGGCCTCTCAGGTAGCAGCCCAGTGCCGGGCTGTTGCTCCACCAACACCTGAGGGTTCCTGATGAGCTAGGGCTCCAAGCTGCCTCTAAAACTCCCAGCTTGCTCCCCATGGAGACGGGCTGTACCAGAATTCCATGGCCTCTGATCAGTTCTTCCTTTAGTGTAACCTTTGATGCTGAGATTGGGTGGAAACCGAGTGAGCTTTTAGATGTAAAGAAGATGATCTTAGGCTTTTTTGGGTTTTTGCAAATATTATTAAATTTAGGGCTGGATGCTCCTAGGCAGCAGAGTAACCCAGAAGGATCCTGAGTAATTATGAGAAGGAAAGGGGCTCTGTCTAGCTCTGGCTTCCTGAAGCACCGTTTCTGCATCAGGGATAAAGGACACTGGGGGACAGAAACGAATAGAGCTATGGATTCAGGTTGAGCTGTCAGGTAAATGTCAACCTGTTCAATTAAGTTACATAGAGTGAAGTGTGTGTGTGTGTGTGTGTGTGTGTGTGTGTGTGTGTAGTCTTTGAAGTACATCTGTAATCCTTTGTCATTCTTTTGAGTGTAGCAAACATTAATACTTTCAGCTGCCAGTTAGATAACCAGGCGTCATTCAATTGGTTACGTAAGTTCTTCAGAAAGGAAGAGAGCCCTTCACCAGCCTCACACTCATTATACCTCACACAGCTCAATAAGCATCCTCCTAATTGCAGAGAACGTGGAGAGGGTGCCGAGTGGGTCCCCAGTTCAGGAGTGGCTGTGGCAGCCCTGAAGGGAAGAGGCCCTCCACCAAATGGCTCCCTGGCCGTTATTACCGTCACTATTTTATAGCGTGTGACTGCGATGGACAATTGACACGCCCTTGAAGCTTCCTCCGTCTCAAATGCCATACATAAATGAATAAATAAGTAAAGGCATGTAAACAGAAACTCATATTGGACTTAGAAAATTTGCCTTTTTTAAGGTGTGTTTGATTTCCTTCTCCCCCCTCCCTCCTCTTGTATAAGTCTTGGGATAATTGATTTGTCTGTTAGTTAGTTTGTCTGCAAGAAGTCATCAGATGTCTTTACACTAAAGCCTTACTAAGCTTTATACTAAAGCTTTATACTAATGGAAGCCATGTGTAGGCATGGGCTGTACAGACTTATGTTGTAACTCTGCTGCTAAGAAAATTACACGAGGTATACTTATGATTTGCATACATATTTTGAAGTTTCCTCAGACAAGCAATACCTACTTATTGTATCAAGAGTGTGCACAGTTCCCTGAATCATATGCAGCTGCACAAAGCACTGTTTTTACCTTTTTTTTCCTGGCAGAAGAACTTCCGCACTGGGTACTGTCCGCTATGAAGTGTTTGGCAAATTGTAAGTATTCATTACCTTCCAGTGTTTTGTTTTCAGTCTTACTGGCACATAACCCATTTTTCATACAATTCAATCGTTTAATCATATCATTACCTACCAGGTTTTATCAAAAGTACCCGAAGTGAACTCCCTGGTTTGGGAAATATTTCTGCCCATTGGCCTGAGCCCCGATCTGAAACCTTTGTGCTTGAAAGGTAACTTTTTTGGTACGGGCCACTTTGCTTTTATTGATACATTTACTAGTGACTTAGTGGAAGGACTGAGTTATAGTAGGTGTTTGAAGGGATTCGGGGTTTGCGCTTTTTACAGGTGTCATAGAAGGGCAGATAAAAGCCACACTCCTCAGATTGCTGCATCAGCAAAGACAGGACAGTGATGTCGCACACAATGTAAGAGTTTGCAGGGTTTTTTTTTTTATCACCGACAACTTTGATGGATTCCTTAGGCTGCCCAGACTTCATCCTCTCACTTTGCTCAGCAGATCTTGATGAGATGAGCTTTTCAGAAGGCAGAACTGGGGCCACTGCCGGGAAGGTGCGGTGGCTTCGACATTCTGCCCACAGAAGGTATCGACGGTTCTGGAACCCATGTTGCCATGAGTCAGAATCAAGACGATGCCCTTGGGTTTGGGAACATTTTAGGAGGCTGATCTAGCTGAGAGGCAGGATGGCTCAGGAGTGGAAGAAGATGCAGGCCGAGAGAGAGAGAACAAAGCTGTCTCAGTGATAGCGGGTCGATGAGGAGCCGCTGTGGCATGGTTCCTCTGAGGATTTTCAGTATGGTTGGGTCTTAGAGGCACTGGAAAGGACTGAGTTAGCTTTCTCACTAACATTACCTGTCTAGGGGGTGGGGTGGGTTTATTTATAATATTTTACTGGGGGCTTTTACAGCTCTCCTCACCACCCATCCATCAATCTATCCATTGAGTCCAGCACATTTGTACACACGCTGCCACCATCATTATCAAAGCATTCTCTTCCCATTTGAGCCCCTGATATCCTCTCCCCCCTCCCTCCCTCACCTGCCTTCCCTCACAAACCATTGATAATTTATACATTCTTGTTTTCATATTTTACATCATCCTCTCTTGCCCCTCACCCACTTTTCTATTACCTGTTCCCCTGGGAGGGGGTTCTAGATTGGTCCTTGTGATTGATTACCACCGAACCTTTCCCTAATCCTCCTGGCATCTCTACTCTCATTGTTGGCCCCAAAGGGTTTATCTATCCTGGATTCCCTGTGTTTTGGGCTCTTATCTGTAGCAGTGTGCATACTCTGGTTTGATCCAATTTGTAAGATAGATTTGAGGTCATGATAATGGGATGAAGGAAGCACCAAAGACTTAGAGGATAGTTGCATCTTTTGTCGGTGCTATACTGCACCCTGACTGGCTCATCTCTTCCCTATGACCCCTGTGTGAGGAGATGTCCAATTGTCTACAGACGGGCATTGGGTCTCCACTCAATGCTGCTGCCTCCCCCCTGCCCCCAATCACCTTGGACATGCTTTTGTTTTGGGTCTTAGATGCCCGATACCTGATTCTTCGCACAGACTGATGTGCTTCTTCCATGTGGGCTTTGTTGCTTCTGAGCTAGATGGTTGCTTGTTTATCATCAAGCCTGTAAGACTCCAGACAATATATCTTTTGATAGGTGGGCACTATCAGCTTTCTTCACCACATTTGTGTATGCACTCATTTTGTCTTTAGTGATCATGTTGGGAAGGTGAGCCTCACATAGGTTATTAGAACAGTGTTCTTGCATTGAAAGAGTACTTGAGTTGAGGTCCAATGTCCACCTGCTACCTTAATATTTAACATATGAATATCAGTACATAGATTTATTTTTTGGGGGGGGGATTTTAGATAGCTTGACCCAAAGAAGAGAGTCTAATCATTAAAGGGTGATCCTCCGAAATGTGATTTTAATGAGAGAGTGCCAGTTATTTTGATCGCTAGATTCTGACTATATTTGTCCATTGGTTGTTATTGTTGGGAACCCTTGAATTAATTTTGACCTATCGCAACCTCATATGACAGAGTGGAACTGCCCCAATACGTGGATCACCGAGTTAATAAGCAGTAGAACTAGGATCTGTTGAAAGCTCTCTGTGATTCCAAAGGCCAGGCGATCAGACTTTTTTAAAACAAAGTTTTCAACATGGCAAATTAGGTGGGGCGTTTTACATTTCAGAACTTCCATTTTGTGTTCAACCATTGAGACTCCTTACTACCCCTTTCCCCCCAATAGCTTACACCACCCCCTTTTCTCTCTTGTGGATTCCTTTCTTCTCCTTCACTCAAGTTAATACCGGTTAATACTAGTGCTCCAGCTCCCTTCCCTTTGCTAGCAACATCTGTTCCCTTTGGTGTGAATGTCTTTGTCTTATAACAGTGGTCTCATGCAGCATTTGCCTCTCTGTGTTTGGGTGACGTCACTCGACGTAACGTTCCCCAGACCCATCGCGCCATGAGGGGCTTCGTGGTTTCGACGCTGATTTTGGAGATGCACACAGTATTCCTTTGTGTGTGTGCGCCGGCTCCTGGATCCTTACTTCTGTTGGGCCTTTAACTTGGTTCCATCCTGTTGCTGCTGCGAGCTGTGCTGCAGCGAGCATGGGAGGACATGCGTCTGCTCCCCCTGCGGCTCTTCCTTCTTCAGGCTACGTCCCCAACAGAGGCATTGCTGGATCCAGAGGGATTTCTGTCCCCACTTGTTGGCAGTGCCACTGGGTCGCTTTCCCCCACGGTTGCACAGATGTACAGCCCCACTGACCGTGGCCGGGGGCTCCAAACCCTCCGCAGCCCCCCCAGCATTGGTTGTTTGCTGTCTTGTTTCTAAATTTGGAGTTCACGCTGAGTGTGTGGGTGGGTAGTTCATGGTTGCTCTTATGTTGCTTTGCTGCCCCTGGATCGCTAGGCCCCCTGGGCTTTTCGTGCCTACAGTCTGTACAGAAGCAGATGAGATGGCCTGATCATCTTCTGCCCCTGCACCAGTGAGGTGGGGTCACATCACTGGTAGCCAAGTGCAGCAACAGAACCTCACAGATCACCCCATGGAGGCAATTTCTCCCTGGTAGTGTAGTGGTTGTGCAATGGGCTGCTAACCACAAGGATAGGAGTTGTAAACCACCAGCCACTGCAAAGAAGGAAAGTGAGGTTTTCTACCCGCTTAACGACTTACCCACAGAGGCCGCTCTCATGTCATCTGTCAGGTGGCTATGGGTCGGCACAGACTCCATGGCTGCAAGGGAGCACGTACAGATAGACATATAGCTACACAGATCCCCGAATTACTAATTTAACTGGAGGTTGTTTTCTCAGTACAGCTTACTATGAATAATCTTGGTTGTAATAGAAAATGATTACGTAGTATCATTTTGAGTATGATTGCCAAATTTAGTTTCTGCAAGGCCTAAAGTCCTCTGGGTTTAGGTTTTAAAATATTTTCTATTCAAAAGCACACTGTTTACCCAAGGGCAGAAGTTCAAAAGGGTCGGAAAAGAAGGAAGAGCAGAGAGTGGGCACAGGGAGTGGGGAGTGAGTGGAGGGGTGTTACATTGTGGGGACCATCGTGACCGCGAGGAAGCAAAAGACCGAAAATTCATCACCTGCTCTTGAAATCTTCACACAGTTCACAATATCAAGTTTTAAAAATGTCATGATTTGGGATTACTATTTTAGAAACTCTGAGATGCACAATATGGAGAATTTCATCGAGGGTTTTTTTTTTTTTTTAATTCTGCCCACACTGCCATTTAAATTACATTTAAGTTTTCTTTGACCCGAGACAAAAGTGGCAAGGTGAAACTATAAATGAGAAATTAAATTACCCACTGTTGAACTCCTGGGAGAGTAAGTATTTGGAAGTTGGTAGCTGGGAGTCAACAGAGGAAACCGGTATGCCCTGTTGTTGGACATATATTAAGGCGTGTTTATGATACTGAATTCCTGGTGGTTACCAAAATTTAGTGAAGAGTAAAATTTCCCCTTGCACAAAACAGTAGATTTTTGCAGCAAGGTTAGAAGAACTGGAGTTACACACAAGGAGTGACGCTGTAGTGATTTTCACACGTGTGTTGTCAGATGCCAACATGTTGGTTCTAACCCATAGCCACCCTGTGCCCAACAACTGGAAACACTGCCTGGTTCTGCCCCATGCTCACAGTGTTCTGGGCTCGAGCCCATTGTTCCACCCACTGTGTCAGTCCATCTCCTGAAGGCCTTCCTCTATGTCATCGGCCCTCTGCTTTACTATAGATGACATCCTTCTCCGGGGATAAGAGGTCTGAAGTAGGTAAGAGAGGTCTTGCTACCCTGCCGTCTATGGAGCACTGTGGTCCTGCGTCTTCCAAGACAGATTTGTTTGTCTTTTTAGCAGTCTGTGGTACTTTCAATCTTCTTCTCCAGCGCCACAACTCAAATACATCGATTCTTCTTCGGTCTTCCTTAGTCCATGTCCAACTTTCACATGAACTGAAACTATCATGGCTCAGGGCAGGCACATGTCAAAGTAAAATTCCTGCTTGTTGATTCACTAAAGAGGTCTTGTGCAGCAGATTTATCTAGTGCAACACGTCTTTTGCTTCCATGAGCATGGATTGTGGATCAAGCAAGAAAACCACCCTTGACAACTTCAATCTTTCTCCCACTTATCCAGATGTTCCCTGTTGGTCCAGTTGTGAGGATTTTGGTTTTCTTTACAATGAGTAGTCATCCATACTGAAGGCTGCAAGTACTTTGAGCCTTCTTCACTTTTTAACAAGCAAGGTTGTGTCATATGTCCATCTCAGGCTGTTAATAATATACATCTAATATCCTGCTGTATACAGTCTAGCTTCTCTGATGATTTGCTCTGCAAACAGATTGAACAAGTATGGAAACAGGAGACAATTCTGATGCACACTTTTCCTGACTTTCCGAACCATGCAGTATTCCCTTGTTCTATTTGCACACCTGCTTCTGGTTCATGTGCAAATTACTCGGAGCACAATGAAGTGTTCTGTAATCCCCATCCTTTTCAAGTATTCCACATTTCATTATGGTCCACACCGCCGAAAACCTTTGTATAGTCAATAAAGCACAAACATCTTTCTGGTAGTCTCTACCAGCATCGAGATCTATCTAGCATCAGCAGTGATAAACCTTTTCCGGCCAAGATCTATCCAGCATCAGCAGTGATAAACCTTGTTCATGTTCTCTTCTGAATCTGCCCTGAACTTCCGGCAGCTCCCTGTCAATGTGCTGCTAAAACCCTTGTTGGATGATCTTCAGTAAAATATATGACTTGCATATAATATCAATATTGTTCTACAGTTTAAGCATTCTTTTGAGTCACCTTTTTTTGGAATGTGTACAAATATGGATCTCCTTCAGTTAGTTGATCAAGTTGCTATCTTCCAAGTTTCCTGGCATAGACGAGTCATCAGCTTGTGGCAAAGAAGGGTGTGAGAGGCCTGAAAGGGATTGATCAAGAGCAATTTAACCGAGAGAAATTACTGAAACCCAAAGAAAGGCTGAGCAGGATAGTGGGACAAGAGGAAAGTAAAAGGCAAGAGAGGAAAGAAATAGGAGGCAAAGGTCATTTATAGAGGTCTAAATACAGGTATGTACATAGGTAAATAGATTTATATATAATGATGGGGAAATAGATCCATGTACATATGCTTATAAGGTTAGTCTGAGGCAATAGATGAACATTAGGCCTCCACTCAAGCACTTCTTCATTGCAAGAACACTTTGTTTTATTAAATTGGCATTCCATGATACCTTCCTGCTGAAGGTTCCTACCTACCTACGACTGCTGAAGACAAATGTGTGCATAAGCAAAAGTGGTGAAGAAAGCTGATGGTGCCTGGCTATCAAAAGATATAGTGTCTAAGGTCTGAAAGAATTGAGGTAAACAAGCAGTCATCTAGTTCAGAAGCAACAAATGGAAAAAGCACACCAGCTTGTAGGACCACAAGGTGTCAAAGGGATCAGGTATCAGACATCAAAGAACTAAAGCTTATATCATTGTAAACAAGGGGAAATACAGATTGGAAACCCAAAGCCCATCTGTAGGTAATGGGACATTACCTTATAGAAGGGTTGCAGGAAGGAGTCCAGTCAGTCAGGATGCAGTGTAGCAATGATGTAACATAACATTCCTTGAGTTCTTAAATACTCCCCCCTGCCCCCACTGTCATGATCCCAATTCTATCTTACAAATCCAGCTAGACTAGGGGATGTATACTACTACAGATAGGAACTGAAAACACAGGGAATCCAGGACAAATGATCCCATCAAGACCGGTGGGCGTGGCCATACTGAGAGGGTGGAGAGAAGGTGAGATAGAAAGGGGGAACCAATGATAAGATTCTATTTATATTATTCTTCCTGGGGGACAGACAACAGGGAGTGGGTGAAAGAAGACATTAGACAGTGTAAGATATGACAAAAATAATAATTTATAAATTATCAAGGGTTCATGAGGGAGGGGGCAGCAAGGAAGGATGGGAAAAAGGAGCTGATACCAAGGGCTTAAGTAGGAAGCAAATATTTTGAGAATGATGAGGGCAGCAAATGTACAAATGTGCTTGACATACAAGGGATATATGTATGGATTGTGATAATAGGTGTATGAGCCCCCAATAAAATGATTTAAAAAATATTTCAGTTGTTGTTCCAACAGTTCCTGGAGCCTTGCTTGTAGCTATGACATTCAGTGCAATGTGAACTTCTTCTGAAATGGTGGCACCATCTGAAATGGTGGAATGTCAACACACAGTGATTCTGTGTATTCTTTCCATCTTCTCTTGATGCTTCCTTGCAACTCGCGACTGAATTCCTTCTTGAGTTCTTCCCATTCAGTTTTGTTGAGTATTTTCTTCTCTTTTGATTGCTAATTTTTGGTCTCTGCACATTTCATTTTAATACTTAGCTGTGCTTCCTGAGCTGCCAGTTGAAATTTTCTGCTCAACTCATTGATGTCATCTTTTCTTACATTCGCCTTAGCTATTCTGAGAGTTAGAACAATTTCAGTCTCTTCTGACATGCAATTAGATGTTTTCTTACTTTCCTGTCTTTTTAATGACCTTTTGTTTCTTCATGAGTGACTGTCTTGATGTCCTCCCACAGCTCATCAGGTCTTCCGTCATTTGTGTTCTATGTGTCAAATCAGCCTTGAGATGTTTTTAATATTCAGGTGGGATATACTCAAGGTGGCGTTTTGGCTCTTGTGGGCCTGTTTTAATTTTCTTCAGCTTTTTCCATGAACTAACATAGGAACAATTGGTGGTCTGTTCCATACTCAGCCTGTGGCCTGGTATTATCTGCTGATATCAAGCTTCTCTATTGTCTCTTTTCACAGGTCTAGTCAATTTGATTTCTGTACATTCTATCTGAAGATCACCTTTTGCGTTGTTGAAGTTCACGTGTATAGTCACCTTAGAAAAGGTCTTTGCTCTGAACAAGTTGTTGATTTTGCAAAATTCTTCCATGCGATCTTCAGTTTTATTTCTATCACCAGGTCCATATTTTCCAACTACGATTCCTTCCTCTTTGTTTCCCGCTTTTGCGTTCCAGTTGCCAATAACTATCAGTGCATCTTGATTGTATATTTGATCAACTGATCAAACACCCAACTGATGTTTTTGGTAAAATTCTTCAATTTCTTCATCACTAGCTTTCTGCTTCGTGTATAACTTTGAATAATAGTTGCATTAATTAGATATCCTTGAAAGCTGATAGATCCAATCCTGTCACAGACAGCATTATACTTCATGATTTAGTTTGTGTGAAGGAGTTTTATATTAGATGGCAAGTCTTGGAAACAGGGAGTATGTCCAGCATGTACCAATTATAATACTTTGTGAATGACTGGTATGCAATGAGATGTTTATTAATGTGCCAAAGAACAACCGGTGTCCAAAGCGTTGCCCTTATAAAATCACAGATTTTTCCAGAAGTCTATTAGCCTCCTAAATTTACTTTGGGGTTCATCTAAACAATGACGTGTTCCTTATCTTCCTAGTTCTTAATAAGCCCATTTTCATCATAGTCATGCACAGTGGAATTAAGGTAGATTTTAAAGGCCTTACTTTCTGTAAATATGACAACTTCTTTCAACTTCAGACCATGCCACTTTTTCTGGAGAACATGTGCTCTTTTCTTCATTGTGTGGACACTGTGCTTTCTGGGCAGCCGCTGGTTAGCCACAGAGTGAGGGGCTGATGCTATACCAACTGGGCTGTGGCATTTTTTTTCAAACAAAAACCCACCCCAAACTAAAGCACTTCTTTTCCAGAATCTGCCAGGAATAAACATTTATTTTTAAAGAGCAAAGAACCAACAAAAACATACTGGGGTTTAAGATGAATGCCAAGGGACAAAACTTTAAAAAGATGTCCTCTTTGATAGTGATCATGATGAACTAGTTGTCAAGAAACCTTTTTAAACGTATGCATGTTCCCAGTGAGGCTGATGAAGTGTCCACAAAGGGAGACGATTGCTTAGAATGAGCGGCATGCACCTCCTTGTAGAGCGTAATTCCCGCATTGCGTGTTGCTTGCTGAGACGGATCAAGCTAATTATCCCAATGGGCTAAGCTTGGGATATTTCAGAGGAGAAAATGCAAAACTGGCCACATTGGCTGCGAGGATAATGTGGCACCTCATGATCTTTCATGCTCTTCAGATGCCTCCCCATCCAGCTAAGCCATTGCTTGTCAGAACTGCGCAGAAGGACAAGGCGAGGGCGTTCTGAAGGAGACCAGCAAAATCCAGTTTTCACAGTGTGCCAGTGGCCCGTAGTGGAAAGGCCTCTGCAGAGTTTTAAGGGTCTCTTTTAGCTTGCTCCTCTTTTGCAGTTGCAGCAACTCTAGCGGAATGGTTTCGCTTTTTCTTGGAGGCCTCTTCCAATACGATGACTTTGTCTCGTGTCCTCCTCGGCCCAGAATTGGACCATGGCGCCCGCCGTGCACCTTCTTTCTTCCAGGAACGGGTGAGGCGAGGAAGGCCGGCTAACCTGCTCCTCGGAGGGCCGCCTGCCCTTTTCTCAGGCCATCTCCCAGTGTGGCAGCACAAATCTGTGCTCGGCCGGTGAGCTGTCGGGGTAATTTACTGCTCACTCTGTGCAGAATTTAGCTTTTCCTGGTCCCTTTAGGTGCTAGACCCACAAGCGTCTTGGCCCTATAATTAGGTTCTCTTTGATGTAGGCCCTGCTCGATGTGCCCCGCTTCTGTTCCTGAGGAAGGGGCCCGTCGTTTCTGTGGGTGGTGGCGTGGTTCCGGCTTCCTGCAGAGCAGCCCTTCTCTTAGCGCTCTCTTACTGCAGACCGCCTCTTCTGTGCAGGCCTCACAGTTGCTAGTCTTGAGCCCGTCTTTTGCAGCCAGCCCATCATTTTGTTTTTGTTTTGTGGGCATCACTGCCCTCTGGTGAGGGGAGTTGGAGGCCCAACCTTTGCTCCTGTGGAGCCGCTGCAGGAATTGAACCTCCATCCCAGTGGGCCGCAGTCCTGCGCACAACCACGACGCCGCTGGGGCACAGCCCGCAGCCAGCCTATCTCATGGAGGGATTTCTCTTTTCCTCTGAGGAAGAAGCCGGGTCAGGGTGCCCCTTGGACGCACGGATGGCAGAACTTCATCTCATTACATTGGGCATCTAGTCACGGGGAAGGACATCATGATTGGTAAAAGGGAGGGGCACCCCAAAAGAGGAAGGCCCTCCACGAGATGGGGGACATAGTAGCTGCCACACGGGCACAGGACGCAGAGCTGTTGTGAGGGTGAATGCTTTTCCATAGTCAATATCACGCGGGTAAACAGCGATGACATTCTCCAAGATCCTTCTGATGTCATCAGTGGTATACTTCGGTTTGCATTCAGAATTTTGGGGCTAAAACCTCCTTATCAGGACATCTTTTTTAAAAAAGTCTACATTTTAACCAGTTAGAGGCATAAATGATGATTTCATTCACCTTAGAATGCTAGGATTTTATGATACAGAAGTGAAGAAATAATGAAAAGCTCATTTGAATTTTTCTTTTCCTTTTTTTTAAAAGTAATTTTATTGGGGGCTCTTACAGTTACTACAACGTTCAGTACATCATTTGTATCAAGCACATTTGCACACATGCTGCCACATACATTTCCAAACATTTTCCACTTGAGCCCTTGGTACAAGCTCCTCTTTTTTTTAAAAAAAAAA